>PVJX010008810.1:44396-63693 GCA_004027295.1 Dolichotis patagonum
GACAAAGACAAAATGAGTAAGAACTTTAATCACTTCTTGAAGTCAATGCTCATTATTGCCACATCAGTGGAACTCTGTATCCAACATCTCTTCTCATCAGTATCCTGTGATGCTGTCAGCCTCCTTTCTGTCACTTACTTTTATGCCTACTCTGTCACAGAAATTGTTTTCTATAATTGGCATGTCCTTCTCACCGCACTTTCTCTTTCTCAGTGATGCACTCTTAATGTCCTCCAATATAACTTTTGCTCTGTGCAGCTGAGGGGGTCTCAGAGAAACCTGGAAAAAGACACATATTTGCCATGAGTTGAACTTTGAGTCAAGTTTGAATTAAGAGTTTCCTATGGCTGCATTTTAACAGAACAACTGACCCTAGAAAGAGGTAAGTTCGGATTTTCCTGTTAGTTTCTGTTCTTTATTGTAAAATGAGGTAAAAACTAAAGCAAAGAAACAAGACATGTAAGGGCATTTCTCATTTGGTCTTGAAACTTGAACATTAGTGCTCAACTGTTTACTGTTAAACCATTGTCAAGCATGATTGGCAATTTAAGAGACTGTAGAGGACAATACACTATAATGATAGAACCAAGGTACCTTTGTGCTAAAAACTGGATGTGTAAATAATTCAGTTAGCTTCCATAGGCCTCATTTTCCTTATCTATCAACTTATAAAAAGATATCTAACTCAACATTAATATCAAGATTAAATAGAAGGATTCAGGGTGTTCAGAGTATTTGCTTCCACACTAGTTTAGAAGATTGCATGATTCAGAAATATGTAGAATTTAACAGACTTTCATAGTTTTTGCATGAACTGTAGTTCTATCTTGATAAGAGAATTTTGCTAACCACTGGGTTTATCTATCTAGGTACTACCACATCCTCTGTTAAAGTAACTTAAAGATATTATGTTTCAAAATCAGAAATGCTTGGTCAAAAAAAATTTTTTTAACTGATCTAAATAGACCTTAACATTCCATAGTCTATTAGCAGTTGTGAGTTTGTTTCTGAGTAGATACTATCAAAAAATTCATTTTCCATTGTGTGATACTAGGGATTGATCCTAGTCCTTCACCTTGAGTAACTTTCCTCGCCCTGTTTCTATTTTGGTAGGGGTCTTCACTAAATTGCTAGTTCCTCAGGCTGGACTGGAACTTGTGATACTCCTGCCTCAGCCTCCCAGAATGCTTGGATTTCAGGAATGCACTTACCACACCCAGCTCAGAAGAATTGTAATGTTAAAGTATCATTCTGCTAATGCCTGACTCAAGGCATCTCATAAGAACCCACACAGCTGCAGTGTTTCCTCCAGTCTGTAATTTCAAGGCCAGTGAGAGAAACTGAGTATGTTCAGCAAAGACTCCAAACAAGGGAGCAGAGGCACTACTCAGTGCTTCTCTTTTCCCTTGTGTGTATATACTGTCATTTCAACACTATGGTAAGTATTTTATAATAAGTAACTATTTTCACACTGGAGTTTGTCTACCTTCTATATTTACAAGTTAGTCATTTCTTATGATTTTAATTCATCCTTATGCCAATATTTTTTGATTAAGTGGCTATAAGTTTATGTTATATGGTTCTATTAATTTAAATTGTAGCATATCTCTATCAGCTGTTTGTTGCATCTGTGAGTTCTTGTTCATAGAAGAATATATCCTCAGATGTTTCGTGATTTGAGGTAATAAGCTCATTTTCCTGTGCAACCATGGAGAATAATTTTGTTGGAATTGTGCTGGTACCCAAAAGGGACCATAACCCCAGGATCATTTGTATGTTAATAGCAAAGCTTGTCTTCTTACAAACCATGAAGATAATTCAAATTCAAACCCTGCACCCAAAAGTGAAACAGGATTATGATTTTAATTTCACAGATTCTTGGAGGATTTTTTTCTTTTCTGACCCAGAGTCTAGTGAAAGATGGAGATGTTTATCTTGGATTCATTCTATACTGAATGATGGATTTATACCTCCCTTTCTTTCCATGAAAAAACACCATTGATGGAACTTAGAATTAGTAATCTTTACCTCTAATGATTCCAAGGTCAGGTTTTCTATCTCTGAATATGTGTTAGATGCTGCATTTCCTAGTTGAAGGCCCACTCTAACTCTAGCTACAATGCTAGGTCATGTGCTTCCACTTTTTTTATGGTTTCATTTTTGTTCATAGCACTGGGTGATTTCCCTTTGTCTCACTGGCTGAACTATTTTTTTGAATGAAAGCATTCATCATTTCCTTGAGAATGTCTAACTCTTCACGGAAGGAGGGAGCTATACCCTAAAGTTTGTGCTCTTCAGAAATTCATATCTTTCCAGGGTGATGACAGGTCAAGTGTTTGGGAGCCAATTAGATCATGAAGACTGCACTCCTGTGAATGAGATTGATGCCTTTATAAATGAAAGGACCCAGAGACTTCCCTTGGAGCATCCAGCATCATGAGGATGTAGGAAGAAATCATCATCTACAAAGCTAGCCTGGGCTTTTACCAGATTCAGATCTGCTAGAATCTTAACCTTGGACTTCTTCATCTTTGTAATTGTGAAAAATAAGTATCTACTGTTTATAAACCACCCAGGATATGTTATTTTGTTATTAAAGGTCGATGGACTAAGTCAGGTGGTTTTGAATTCCTGTTTCAAAACATGTCCTAACCGAGAGGCACAGTTGTTTTAACCCAACACCCTACAGTAGATTTGAGGGTTTAGCAACACCAACACTGCTTTCCGACATGTGAGCACTCAATACTCTGCCTGCTGTCATCATTAGCCTTGATAACAGAAGACATCAAGATGTGGTATGCAAAGTATGAATCTAACTGTCAAATGCAATAAAATATCTTGTAAATTTCAAACTTCCAAATCATGCTACCAATAAACATAAGTATGCTTTTTTCATGTTCCTGGAATAAGAATCAACTCTAAACTTATGATGGTTGAGACAATCACTCATCCTTAGAGAGTAAATCCCTTTAAGAGAAAGTTGAGCAAGGCGGCAGATCCATTAACACTTGTGAATTAGGAAAAGTACCTTCATTAGTGCTGGCAGCAATGGGGACCTTATGTCTAAAAAGTCAATAATACATTATGTTACTTAAGCCACATGAAGGTCATTGACTGCCTTTTTAAAAGTTCTCTTTAAGAAACTTGCACCAGGGAAGCAAGAACTTCAAACCCTAAGAGGTTCCAAATAAGGTAGTATATTGGCTGTGGGAGCCTGCCCTAGATGAAGCACAGCAAGAGGAACAGAACACACACAGGGAGTTGAAGTTTGGTGAAATAAGAAAATGTGAAAGTAGAAAAGGGGAACAAATCACTGCATTAGAGAGAACAATGGTAGATACTGTGAGCATTAATTTTGATGTGTCAGCCTGAGTGGATTAAGATTAATAAAGCACCCCTTTGGGTGTGTCTGTGTGGGTCACGGAGGTGTGACCTTCAGGTTAACATCTGGCTCCTCAGTTTTTCACTAGCATTGTTCCCCTGTTCTGCTTTCCAACTGCCATGAACAGTGCAATTTTGCTTTGCCACACCCTTCTTCAGTTATATTTCTGCCTGGGAGCCCATCAACCATGGACTGAAGCCATGAAACTGTGAGCCAAATTAAACCTCATCTCTTTTACATTTTTGGTGATGAGTCTCACTAACAAGAAAACTGACTCACTGCAGAAAAATTACAGACACTAACACAAAAGTATTAAGATGTCAAAGATGAAATACTGCATATCTTAAAGTCGGAGAACTAACTAGAATCAGAAAAACAACCTACAGCAAATAACACACAAATTGAACTACTTAACTGTGTCTAGTAAAGTCTAACAATAGCAGGCCTTGTTACCTCAAGTGAAATAGATAATTATAGTGGACTAGATTTCTCTCTGTCCTTGCATCAAGCCATCAAACCATTATATATGCCATTACTTCTCTAAATGACACTTCTCCACTTGAACTTCCTTTCTTACCTTAGAAACTACCTGCTCATGGATTCTGTCTCTATTCTATGACATTCAACACCACTCAAAATCAAATCCAGTTCTCTGTTGAACATGCTTTCATAGCACCCTGGAATTTTTTCCTTAACACACACAATCATAATGGCATATTCACTTTTGTCATTTTTTTCAAAAATAATACCTTCTCTACTACAAGATACATTCCTGCCATTTTTTAGGGTCTAGAATACTTCCCTGTAGTCAGTAAATATAGGGAGTACATGAAAAGATGAATAATAGGAAAATAGTACTTTTGAAAGGTAAGTGACATTGGTCTTGTAATAAAGTACTTATAGAATCAACTCTTGATTTCCCAAAGAACAACAGAAAATGTATTAATCAAGAAAAGCTATTTATTAGATTTCAGGAAGAGAGAAAGAAGATTAGTAGTATTTCAAAATAGAAATATACATATGAGTATGTGGATGGAAATATGCAGGACCTGAGATTAATAATTTAAGAAAGGGCTTGAAAAATGGAAATGTATTGATATTGGGCAGATGACATGATAGCTAGGGATTGATAGCCATGGTGAGGAGAGGGTCTTGAAGTGATTCTCAATGAGTCAGATGTAATTCATGATAATTAGGTGATTCCTTTAGTTCACAGCCTTATCTATCAGGAACAGGTGTCTCCTAGAATGAGCAGTTAAACTATTTTTATTCTCAGCATTATTTAAGCAAACAAAGAGATAAACATATGTCTTCCTAGATTTCTTTATCCTGGAGAACTGAAGCTATACTTTTCCCAGTACTGTCAAACAGGAATAGAAAAGTATGTAGGATTGTGTTCTTAAATCTGCTTTTTGGAGAACATTAACCTGAGCTTCAGTATAGATCAGAACAGTCTGGAGATGTGGTCAGTCCAGATTTCTGCAGTTGTTTGATTGTTGTATTATCGTATAGAGTTTTTGATGGTTATTGTTCTGACATCAAAAACTATCAGACTGCCTATTCCTTTGTTTTTTCTGCAGAAAGATTATTTGTCAGCTTTTCAATGGGAAAATGGCCTCCTCAGAGGACTGTAAAGTCACTGCTAAGAAAAAAAATTATTATCAGATTGTACAGGAGTCATGAAGCTCGAATTAAATTCAGGAAACAGATCTGAGTCCTCAGAACCAAATACATGGGGTTTAGATGAATAATCTAATTTTATTTTATTTACTCATCCAAGTCTTACCTCCAAAAATAAAACTACCAAATGCCAAACTAAAAATGCCAAGGTTTTTTCTTTACTTTGACTGATTATTCATATTTAAATTCAGTTCTTAAACCTTGAGGGTTGCCCCCAAAAGTAAATATCTATACAAAGAAGTTAAAGGAGAAAAAGGAAGTTTGTCTTTTAAGAGCCTAGTGTTTCTGGCATAGCAACCCTGTTAGTTCTGACAATAAGAATTGAGGTATAGAAAAAGGAAGCAATTTTCTAGAAACGAGTCAAGCAATAAATATTGAATACTGGGTATGAATTTAAATCTCTCCAACTCCAGAGATTGAGAATATCCCATTGTACTAGATGAGATCCTTTTGAGGAATAATACAAGAAATTATTTGCTAACTCCACATATTTTCCTAATAATACAATTATAATCATATCAATAGCATTTTGTTATTTAAATTATTTGTTTCTTGAAGAATAAACAGGATTTTAGTTTTTCTTCAATGGGAAACACAAGAAGGGGTAAGAGGGTACCCACTCAATTAGTTTTTCTTTCATTATAGCTATGTATGGCATGGTAATAAACAAGGCTGGAATCAAACAGAGCTCTGATTCTAACTACAGAGGGTTAAAAACAAACATCAGTTTTAGAGATAAAGGTATCTGCATAGATTCACTGTCAGATGGAAGGGCTGTTTTCCAGCTTTAGAAGGATGCATAATTTAGGCCAAGATAATCACCAGTGATGCATACAGCAGAGATTAATTTGAAAATTTAATATCAAAAGATTGGAGGACTTGCTTATGAAGCCGCAGCTTCTAAATTATATTGAGGCATTGGTTGGTAACAAGTGTTTAGGAGCTTCAATGTGCAGAAGAATATTAAAAGATACCACATGTCCTTTAATTAAAATCACAGCAAAATGGAGTAATGATTGCAGATTTGATATTAGCCACTGGGGATGAAAAAACAAAAAGCAGTGCCAAAAGCTAATAGCACCTGAAAACCATGTTTATTTTTTAATTTGGGGGGGGGAGTCCAAATAAAAAATTTGCAAAAATCCCTGAAAATTAGCAAGGCTAAAGAGAAAGGTGATATCAGTTGCTAGCGTTATGAGACATGAAAATATTGCTCTATGGCACACAATTTGAACAAAAGATTTCTGTTTGTTCAGTGCAAAATGACAATGAGGAGCAATTAAATCGAAGCCTGAGTTTTCAAGTAACTATCACCCAATAATAGCAATAAGAGACTCAGGAGCATTTGATATTGCAGGAATGCGTGATATTGTCTTTTATTTGTTCTTTTATACGTTTTTAAAAATTTGTTTGGAGAAGGATGTTAGGAGGGCAAGGCGAGTAAAATAGAAGGGTTTACATTGACTACTAATAGGGTACCATTGGATCTATTAAAGGGACTGGCATACTCTGCACATAAAGTATCTTTCCATGAAGTCAGAAGAAAAATGTGTCATTAAGAACATGTCTAAGACTTTAGCATCATCACCGTCAAAGCTGTAGATGAGATTTAAGATTTAGAATGAGATCAACGTGAGTTTTTTATTTTTATTTCTTTTTATAGCGGTTTTGCAAATGAGTGAAAGCTTATTGAGATTTTCATGAACACTAATAATTGATGAGATAATATGAAGGCCTTTGACAATAATCATTTCTTATAATACCCCACCCCTACTTAATCCTCCTAATCAGGTACTATTCTTCTGAGTTCACTACTTCTCAGAACCTGGTCAAAAAATAAAAAGAAAGCAGGACGAAGAGCAAATTTGTAAGCAAGGTATGGTGTACATCAGATAGATAGATAAATAGATAGATAAAAAGAAAGAATGTGGTGCCTCAGTTGAATGTCATAGAAAGTAGAATTAATCCATGAAAACATTATTTCTTATTGACTCCAAAAGCATTTTCACAGGACTCCTTAAAAGTAGGTTCCAGAAATTTATGTGAATATTTAGAGATAACATGCAAGATGCTAGGCATAAGCTGTGGAAATTATGGAAGGTTAGGAAGTTCCTGTATATGGAGGGGAAAAAAGCACTGGATTAACCATCAGAAATCTAGGGCTATTCCCTCTCTTGCTCACTATCCTTGTGATTTTTTACTCAAAATAGAAATTATTTCTTAATCGCTTCATAAAGTGAACCAGCATTTCCTTTTCAAATGACATAACAAGAAAATGCAATGGTTAAGGGATATTTGGTGAGGTCTATGATGCTATCAACTATTATTGCTCTTAAACTCAGATCATCACAAAGCCCAAGAACCTCACTGATAGCTGCATCAAAGTTGCTGGCAGAAACACCTTTCACTGAGCTTCTATTATCCTACTTTAAACTAGAATTCTTGTTTCACACATCCCAACTTGACTGGCCATCAGAATCTACTGGGGCTGGAATGACGAGTTATTACAACACAGACTCCTGGGCCCTGTGAATTTTTCCAGGAGCACCAAGGTAGGGGCTGAGAACCTGTGATTCTAACACATCCGCTGCAATGCTGATGTTGCACTTTGAGGTCAATGCATTGTGAACCTCTATGTCAACTAAATTCTGTATTATAAGGTTAATCTCATCCTCCATGCCTGTTAAGAAGCATCTGAAACGAGCCCAACTTCATAAATCTCTCATTTGCCAAAATGATTACGCCCCTGATGACTTTCTAACATTTATGTCAGGCTTAGTAGGTTTCTACTTTTTAGAAATCTTTTCAATTATATTTTTATTGCCTTCCCAGAGACATTGGAAATTTCCTTGAGGTTTTATGAATTTTTGCATCTTTCTTTATCACTAATGACACTCTGCTTCAACCAATAAAGTGTTCACCTACTATTTTGCTTGCAAGCCCCACCCTTACCTTCAAGCATCTCCAGGGTAACTCTGAGCACCCTTTGGACTGTTGCCCAAAAGGTACTAAAGAGCAGCTCCAGGGGTGCTTTGTTCTGGCTACCGCACATTTCACAACTCTGTGGCTGTGTCCTGGAGAACTTCAGGCTACTTAAGACCCAGCTCCCCTTCACTGCTGATCCCACTGCCACTTTCAACCTGGTCTCAGTCAGGGGAATCTTCCCCTCAACTCCCCACACCCTTTAGCTTGTGATACCCATAAGGATAAGGAGGCCTTTTCCTTAATTGCCTGGTGTAACAAAGATTAGGCTACAATGAGATTGGAGAGTTCACCGAAGCTATATGCCATGTGGAAAGACGTAGTGGCAGAGATTAATTTATAATTCCAAACTGAACCCACGTGCAGCTATAGTCCTGACCTTAGAATTTACTCCCAGTCACTTCTCATATGGTCAAGTCCTTCCAGAGCAAGTAATACAATCTTCTTTGCAGTTTGGACTCCTAGATACTGAGAAAGGCCATCCTGTCCTCACTCCCATCTCAGACCTACCTCCTGAGTCTTGGGATTACTGCTTCTGCCTCTTCCTAGGTTTCTCTGAAATCAGAAAAAGCTGGTTTCCTTCAGCATAATCTTGCCTCTAAACAAAAGGAATGCAGAACCCTGTGGCCCTACCAATGTAGTCATAGTAGCTAAAAAACAAAACTGTAGGGCCAGGGATTTAGCTCAGTGGCTTAAGCGCCTGCCTGGCAAGTGCGAGGTCGTGAGTTCGATCCCCGGTACCAAAACAAACAAACAAAAAAAAACTGTATTTAAATATCTATTACCTAGTTGGAAAAACTACCTTTTTGGTTAAAATACTAAACCTGTAACGGCGGGTGGGGAGCCGTGGCAGGTAACGTTGATTCATGGTTGTTTTATGACATGTATAGAAGTATATTGTGACATTAATAATTAATAAATCCATGTACATAAATGCATATTAATTTCATGTATTAGTGCTCATGCACCTGTAGATTGTTGTGTATTGTAAAACAGAGTTAAATAGCTAAAACAGAACTCTAGACCTTCAGTCTTCTCTTAGATCCTAATGCTCTTTCTCTTTACGTGTAGCCAACTCACACTGCACCACGGTACTTTTGCAGCAGATGAAAGTCCTTGAGCCTGTTGGATCACACAATGGGCCAGCCTTTATCAGCTCTGCTCCCCTCCTGAATAATTATCTGCTTTGCATCTGCTGATTTTGTTACCCAGACACCCGCAGGTCCATGCTCAGAAGGCCCTGCCTTGAGCAAAGATCACAGGTTTGAGCCAGCACAGTGTGTTCCCATTGCTTATTTGTTAAGATGAGCCCGTCCATCTGTCTGTGTGCCACAGACCCTGGGTGGCAAAAAGCAATAAAAGGAAAGCACTCTTTGACAGCCCTCTTGGCATAACTCTGCCATGAGCAAGGGTTATTATCTTGTAATGTCACTATTATTTCCAAGAGCCCCCAGTGGATCTGCTGATCGTGACAAGACAAAGAGGGAGCCACTGTTAACACAGCCCCTGCATTTTGTCAAGGCCAGCTTTGTCCAGGGCTTCCAGAGTGGCTTTTGCTGCCTATTGATTGGCACATGGACTGCGATATGAGGTTTCTTGTCCCAGTGAAGTTGTCGGTGGTGTGTTTGCTTAATAAATTCCAACTCGGTCTGTGACTACTGCAAGGTAGACTTGCTTCTGTGCTTCTTGATATCCTGGAGAGAGAAATGGGCTAAAAGACATTCTTCAGCCCCTAGGTCTGCCACTAAATTACAATCTGACCTTGGAAGAATCACTTCTCTTCAGGCCTCCAGTCTCTCATCTGTATCCAAGGTCTGACCCAAAAAGGGATAATTCTGATTTTTATTTCGAGACATTCAGCTCCCATGGGTTGTAACGTGAAGAGCTTGAGAAGGCCCCCAAAATAGCAGCAAAGTAATTGCAATGTATATTCTAATAGCAGCAGCTGTAGTAGCAGAGCCACCCCCTCCCCGGGCTTCCTCTTTAGGGGTGATATGCCAGAATGAGAAACAAAATTACTGCGTCTGTTCAGCAAATTCCTCCTGACAAAATCTTTAAGCATTGACAAGAGTAATATACTGAAAATTAGTTTAGAAGTGTTTCAAGTTTCAAAAATCAATCAAAATCAAATTAAGTTTCTGAAGACACTGTCTGTTGAGTTTTAAGAAAAAATAAAGATTTGCTTCAGTAACTCAGGAAAGTGGCTTTGACCCCAAAAGAGGTCAAACACCAAATGAAAAAAAAAAATTAAGAAAAAATAAATAGTCTTATAAAGGCATGGTGGTACATGTGTGTAATGTCAGAACCCAGGAGACTGTGTCAGGAATTTTGCCTGGAGATCTACATCAACCTGGGCTACATAGTGAATTCAAAACCAACCTGAACTATGTAGCAAGACCTTATCTCAAAACAAGCAAACAAACCAACATCAACAACAACAAAAATGAAGTAGTGTTTTTTAATCATATTTACTAGGTTAGTAAAGTGGCCTGGTCATGATAGGAAAAAATATACATTAGCTCATCCATGGCCTCTCTTAACTAACTTATTATCAAGTGCCAAAAAGCCATATTCCAAATACAGGAATACTCCCTTGTCTCTATAGGGGTAAATAGTGAATAAGTCTTTGGGCAATGGCTTTATTCCTTCTCCACATATGTGACTGATAAACCAGTGTCTGTCTTAGACTTGGAGAGAAGAAGTGATCACTCACATTTATCCTCAGATTGCAGCGCTTACACAGAGGGACCCTGTCTGCCCTCCCTCTTTTGTTTCCCTTCCCCCTTGGGATTTATCCAAGGCATTAACATGTGTCCAGAAATCACAGTGGCAGCTGCAGTCACCACCAAGAGGCCCTCTGTCATTTCTTTCCTGCCTGTCAATGTCTATCACCAGTGAAACTGCCGTCAGTTGACAGCCACCAATGCCAGGAACATGGGTGTTATTTCTCGGTGCTTCCAGAGTCTTTTATCCTCTGGATAGAGCTGAGAAAAAGATTTTTACCATTCTGTGTAAACTGAGACTCCAAGCATTTCTACATAGACCTAGAGTTCTTTTGTTCATGGAGCTGTTATTAAAATGTAACATTTAGTTTCTACCAAATCCCCTCTAATAAGACTCTCTCAGGGGCCTGAAAGTGTGTGTATGTGTGTGTGTGTGTGTGTGTGTGTGTACCCAGTGATTCTAGCTTTTCTTCTGTCTAACCATGGTCACACCATTCTCAAATAAACCCAATGGTTATCTTTGATGTGTTAATAAAGAGTATCCCTAAACATTATATGTGATGGGAGATGGCGCTTGCTTCGTGTGCCATTGTTAAGTGTGTTCTTTCGGTGAGGTGGAACAGAGCAGACAGCTCCAATGAATAGAATTTTCTGATTTTAAATAAAATGATGAAGATTAGAAATGGTAAATTTTCAGGTTTTTAAGACCAAATAATTTTAGTGGTTTTAGAAATGAGTTAGCATCAACTCCATCATATGTGATAGTAAATAGCTTTTTATCTTGATTGATCGATTGATTGATTTTGTGCTTTGGAGCTTTCAGTGTTACAGTAGGAAAGTGCTTCTAATATTGCAAACAAAAATGTAGCAGATAGATTAAGAGATCAAGTAGAAACACAGTGAGTTGTTCTCCGGCCTTATTTCTCAAAGACTTCACAGTCAAACAGAATGTTAGAGAGACCCCAGGGACACCAAAGTATCGGTTATGATGTCTCTGTGTCTTTGGTCACCTTTCCAATTGATCTTTGGTTGGACATGAAGAGAACACAAGTCTAAACTAATCGACTGTCTCATCAGGTCATGGTCATTAAATCCCTTCCTAGTAGCCTAAACCGCTTCATGTGTTTCATACTCAGCTAGGTATACTACTTCATGTAGCCTATACATCTGCCCGAGTGGAGATAGGTGTTTGTTTCCCCTTACTATGGAAACTTGACATGGATGCTTTCTCCATAATCCTTGTGGATTCCAGTAACAAAGAGAATGCAGCCTTCAGCAGCTCATGGCCATTCTGCACCATATTGTTGGAATGCTTACACACCCATGCTGGGAAGACCTTCAAAGCCAAAGCAACAGCCTCCTGTTTCTGAGCTTTTGCTTTCTGTTTGGGACATACTGTCATTACCATTCTGGCTGATGAGTAAAATCCTCACTCCAGGACTCATGAAGTTCAATCATGTCCAACCATATTGCTTTTATTTATCTCTCATCTGTTTACATGTTCCATTTACATGATAAGTCAATAGTGTCTAGTTATACCTTTCTACTCTGCCAATTACCTATCTTACCCCTAAAAGGCTTATAGCTACATATAAAACATGCCTAAAGAAAGAAGGAGTTGCATGATTATCATCTCCAACTATGGACTTACATTTTCAATTGTCATATCTCCTCCCCTGGCTAGTTTATATTCTTAAGATTGCACTTAACTTCCAAGCTAGTTTTGTTTGCTTGCTTTAGATACCCTCAGTCCTCACCTGTGGTTCTTATTCCAATTTTTTCCTATTTATTATCATATTGCTTCCCTACTTCATGAAAAACATTAGCTCTCACCCTTCCCAACCTATACTAGGTATTCCAGATGTACGTGGATGATTTATCTGTGGCATTTTCCCTACTTGTATAACTAGCTCTGTTTTGACAAACATCTTGAAAATTGAATGTACCTTCCCTTGGACTTAATGTGTATCCTGCCTTCAACAAAGACTAAGGTTTAAAATATAGTGAACTGTTTGATGCCCCCTCTATCAGTGACATTTTAGGTAGAAGAATCTAGAAGAAGACTGAATCCTTTACACACGCATGTATTCCGGTATTCTTGTAATCAACTCAGCATATAGTATGCACTCAATCTTTCTGAATAAAATAATGAATGCATGGTTAGCTAGAAAAAAGGAAGGAAAGAAGGAAGATAGGAAGGAAGAAGTAGGAGGAGGGAAAAGAGGCAGGCAAGCAAGAAACAAGAAAGATAAAAGTAGTATTTTCTGGCAACAATACTCATAATAGCATTATGCTTTAAAAGATCTTGTCCACTTAAAATACAGCTTTGGTGGCAATGAAAATACAACCACTACAGAAATCAGTATGGAGTTTCCTCAAAGAAATAAAAATGTATTATTTGATCCACCTACATCTTTCCTCAGCATATTCTCAACACAATTAAATAATGCTCTACCTATGCATCCATGTATATTGCACACCAATTCATAACATCAAAACTATGGAATCAACCTAGGCATCTATCAACAGCCAAATGAATAAAGAAAATACATGCCATGGCAAATTACTCAGCCATTAAGAAAAATGAAGTAACCATGTCATTTTCAGGAAAATGATTGGATCCAGAGATCATTATGCTAAGTAAAATGAGTCAAACTGAAAAAGAAAACTGTTCCAACTTTTCCTCATATGTGGAATCTAAGAGGAAAGTGACATGAAATTATTTGGGAGCATTTAAGGACAAGATGAGGCAGTGGATTGAAAAATGACACAAGTATATTACATGTATGTAGGGATCTGCCAAAGTGAGACCCATTATCCTGTACAATTAATATGCATGAAAGAATATATAACTTCTGGCTGCTTAATAAGTACTGCATTGGCATCTGGAAGGTTCAAATATATAGGCGAAACTACAAGTTATAGTTAATTGACTGTCGAAATAAAACTACTGCTACAATATTGTTTTTATTTAGTGTGAAATATTTTCCATAGCAAGGTTATTAGTATTTCCACTATATAACCATTTTACATTTTATACTTATGTTCCACTATAAGAAATTTTATTTCTTTAATATGTTGTTTTAGTCAGGATTTTCAAGAGAATAAATTTAATACAGGACACATAATTTATAGGATTATTTTATAGTATTCAACCAAAGTCAAACGCAGAGGAGATCAAGAGATGTTTCCACAGTCTGGAAACTCTAAGAATCTAGTCAAGAGCCTGGATCTCAGGGCAATGTTCCACACATGTCCTGCCAAAGACCTAAACCCCATGGTACTGTCTCCTACCAGTCCAGCTGGAGGTCTAGAGCCCATGGTAATGTCTCATGCAAGTCTATATCCAGGATCTGCCCGGTCAAAGCTCAAAGGCAGTGGTTAAAGCTAGAAAGTTTTTGCCATATGGGTGAGGGATCCATGCCACAGAGCTGTGGGATCTGCCCTGGAGCCAGGAAGAGACACTCAATGCAAAGACCAGAGGTCCCTGGAAGAGACCAGTAGCCATCCCCTGCAACACTGAGGACCCCTGCAATAGTGTTGACCCCAGCTCCCCCTCTGGTAAGAATAAGCCAGTTCTTATCAGGGAAAACTAGCCTTGGCAAGCTTCTCCAGGAAAATCAGCAGCATGCCCTCTTTTGCACACCATGAATGTTTCTCTTGTATAAGGCTTTTTTGCCACACCACCCTGCCTTGTAGCCAGCTGATAACAGAATGAAACCTCTACAAACTGTGAACCAAATATGCGTTTTCCCCTTTAACATTGGATGTCAGGTATTTTGTCTCAGCAACAAGAAAAGTAACTGACCATTACTTTCATGGTAGGTTCTCTAAATGTCCCTTCTTCTCTATCCCATCTGGTACTATTACAGATGCCATTTTTATTCTCCTAAATTTTTTCTAAATTATGGTTAGTCCTAGTTTCTCTCTCTCTCTCTCTCTCTCTCTCTCTCTCTATCCCCCACTGTAACATTCCCCAAAGAGTTTTACCTGGAACATGGTTCCATGAGACATGAGATGAAGAGTCACCACAAATGCAATTATGAAATCTCACCTAACTTCTTCCTTCTTGGAGACACACCAAGAACATCAGTTTAGTAGATGTTCTCAGGAGTCCTACAGTTAAACATTCAAAACAAATAAATTCCCTAACAAAAATGTTAATCAACTTGGCTAAACATACAATTTACTAACTTTAACTCATAAATTCTTTCAAAAACTATTTGCTTTAGGTCATAAAATGTAATGGTCATGTATCTACACAAATAGGAGTGTGTGTGTGTGTGTGTGTGTGTGTGTGACCTTGTAATATTAAGAGTTGAACTTGTGCCTAAAGAGTACACTTGCAGGGATTTTTTTTTTTATTCTGCCTTTCTAACAGCAATGAAGTATTTTGCTAAGTGCTAAACACAATTGCAACTACTATGGAAATCAATATGAAGGTCTCTCACAAAACCAGAAAGGACACTACCATTTAACTCAGCTATGCCACTATTTGGTAACTACCTCAAAGAATTAGCATTAGCATTCTATTGTGATACCTGTATATGTGTTTAAATAATGCTCCAACACAGTATAAAATAACAATTCTTACAATAACATTCAAGGAGCTTTCCAGTTTGACTCAATCACAATCTCAAGTCCTGTATTCCATTATACTCTTGTGTCACCAGAAAATCTAAGCATAATGAAGTTTTTGTTCTCATCTGAATGTCCTATAGTTTGTCAACCTTTTTATGGCTTCATTTTTGCTTAGTTCTCCCTTAAGCTTCTTCAAGAATGATATTTGATCTAGCTCCAATAAAAATACTGAAATTTGGCAAAATCGTGCCTACCTTCATTCATCATTTATTTCATGTTTCTTCTATGATTGATCTATAAGATATTTTTCCATGCCCTAGGGGAAAAGAAAACCACTCATTTTGCTCCATCTCCAAAGTAAGCAGGTTAGTAAACATTATTCTGATTTTTCAGATAAAAATTGAAATCTGAAGAGACTTTTATTAAAAGTATTAACTAATAAGAGAAAATAAGGTAGCTGACCTGTTTGCATATGAGTTCTCTATACACTGTATGATCTTTGCTTAGGGTCCAATCACATTTCAAGGAGATAAGAGACTTGAGAGTAAGATAAGATTAGAGCCAATGAGGATCTAAAGGTTCACTCTAATCTCAACAAGGATGAATGCTTAGCTCACACTCAAGGGGTCTTACCTAAATCCTGTTTGTTTATAACCATTAGAATTGCACCTGGTATGTTCACTTCAGATTTGAGAGGATTTAGTTTAGCTGGCAAAGACAATTGTATAAACTCAGAAAATGAGAAAAATATCAGAGAAAGCCAGCTAATCAGAAGCTATTAAATTTATAAAAATGTACTGGCTTGAATTATGGTTTGTGGGGCAGTAGGAGGACATTTTAGTTACAGCTTGCTATTCAGTAACTATTAAACTTTTAATTCCCCAGATTAGCAACTGGCAAATTATTTAAGAAAAAAAGTGAAATTGTCTAGCATTTGAAAGACTCTGAAAATTTTGAATTGTGGATTTTAATTGATGTGTAACAATGTTTCAAAAATTATAAATTTGTCTGCTTTCTGCTAGAATTTCTAACATTATCCAGTACCCATTTTACAAACTGGAACACCCAAACTCAAACATTTTAAGTTGTTATCAAAAGTTAGTAGAGATAAGAAAGGTAGTGCTAAAACTTGAACATACCTATTCTAAATCCACCGCTATTGAGAACATTCTCAGCATACAATGCCTTTAATGAGATTACTCAGGTACAAGACTCCACAGGTACTGGAGAATTGGCACCATCCAGGACACGGAGGCAGGGAAGGAATAGCCAGTGCACATGAAGTTCTGCAGCTATAGTAGCATGGGTAGAGGCAGGGACAGGGTATATCTCCCTTTCTCGCTCTCCTTCTTGTCTCTGAATGTTGTTTCATATCAGGAATGAGGGCATCACTTCGGTTACCTGAAAAATTGTCTGATCTCTGTCAACACTTGGTATTGAAATAAGTCAAATGCCTATTTTCTGAAATTAACTCTGAATGATACAAAGTCTAAAAGATGGTCTCTCTCTAAGGTACAATTTTTTTTTGAAAAAGCCAAATGACAAACAGTTTTTGGTGTTGCCTAGCAGGCTGTCCATGTTGTAATTACTCAACCCTGATGTGCATCACAAAAGCAACCATAGACAAGATGTAAAGTAATAAATATAACAGTATTCCATTAAAACCGTGTATACAAACAGCAAACCAGATTTTGGGGGCAGACTATAGTTTGCCAATCTCTGCTTTAGAGGTTTAAGTTAATCATATTCTCATGTCACTGCGTATGGTTTTCGCTCAATCATTCATTGTCCCTCACTAGACTCTTTTTTAAATTTATATAGTTCTTATATTCCCATTCCCTTTTTCTGCCCCCCCAATTTTTTCAGTCTGACAGAACAGAGACAGATTAAAATACATACACTCATACATACATAGACATAATAAATAGATGTTTATGTGCACTTTAATATGTTCCTGTATATTTTTATGTGTAGCTTTATAAAATTTGCAGTGCTGTTTTACACATATTTTCCCTTTTTTTTTTCCTTTTTCCTTTTTTCTTTCCTTTTTTTTTGTACCAGGGATTAAACTTGCAAGCTCGTGCTTGCCTGGCAAGCATTGTGCCACTGAGTCATATCCACAGCCTCAATTTTGTGCATATTTTAACAGTGTACAGTTAAATTTTATGTTATATTTAATTTCTTTCCTGCATATACTTTTAACGTGAATGAAAATGTGGTCAAGCAATATGGTGAATGTTTAAATTAAACATAATTTACTATGGTAAAAGATACAAAAATGGGGCCCCTTGCTCTGAGGATAATTATCCCATAATTCTTGCCTCTCTCTGGAGCAGTTTTGGAAGTTCTTCTTTGCTGTGCTGTCATGGTTGCTGCAGTGTCTTGACCAGACTCAAAACACTTACATTTTATTGTCATTTTGACTTTATGGAAAAGCCAAAGGTTACATGGTGCCAGATCCAGTGAATAAAGCAAATAAAGCCACATCTTAGTGCCTTCCGTTAGCTGGTTCTCGGCAACACCACTCACCATGTTTTCCATCATCCTCATAAGGACAGTCAGGAAAGAAAACTTCTGGAACTGCTGCAGAAAGTGGCAGGAATTATGGAATAAGTGTGTTCAAAGCATGAGGAAATATTTGGAGGAGGATTCATGTCAACGTGTCTTTTACTGTAATAATATATTTTTTCACTTAACTGTTCACTTTGATCATACCTCATGCACCTTTATAATATGTATTATTTTAGCTTTAAGTGCAGCTAAATTTTATATCATATTTTGTTTCTTTATTTGCACTGTGATATGTCTTAACTCTTAAAATTTGTGCAATTATATCTTGGTCAGCTTTTCCTGGCAGATAAATAGTTGGGAGTGGTAGATGTTAATATTATTCTCCAAAGTCAGGTTCTAATTCTTGGGCTCATCAAACAAAGAAAGTATTGACCTGGAGAATTTGTCCAGACACTGAAAATCTCTGTATGATTGAAAAATAAAAGTATCAATGTTCATTTATTACAATAGTATTTGCTAGCCTATCTTAGCACACTATACATTGTTGATAAGCACAAATAAGTACTCCATAATGCCCATTCAAAACATTTCACCCACCCACTGTCCTAATAATGCATCATGAGATGGCTTAGGTTGTTTAGCACAATGGTTTTGGAACCATGTGTCTGAACTAAAATTCTAATACCACTGCTTACTAAATATATAATGTTGAACAGGCTTTTCTCTTTAACCTTTTCTGTTTCAGGTGTCTCCTTTATCATACAGTATTGTATCCTATTACTGAGATCAATTATTTAAAAATTTACTTTAAATTTTGAAGTAATTTTCATAATTAAAATTATATGTTTTTAAATTTTAAAAATGACTGATCATCAAAATCTTCACATTTAAGATGTAATGTCTAAGACCTTTCTACCCATGATTGCAGGGAATAAGATATTCTTGTCTCCAATTTACATGAAAAAAGGGAAAAGTCAGACAGATAAAATTAGTGGTCTCCAACATGCTACTCATCATAAAAGAGCAAGACTACAGCTTGCGTTTCATGGCTCTAAGTGAATAATTCTTTGGTTTCTTTGATCTGTAGCAATAATGGACTCTGTAAAGAAAAAGTCACTCACGATAACATGCTATAACAGATTATAAAAAAAAGACCTCTGAAGAAATGTGGAATTCTAATCAGATGGTGGTACAAGTTGGAGAGTACAGGGAAGAAAACTGGGAAACAGGAATATGAGAGGACAGAAGCTGCCAGTGAGGTGAGAATAGACATTTCCAAGGATATAAAGAAGGAAACTTAAAGGGGTATTGATCTTGAGTGTTAAAACAGTCTCTTGACTTTTTATCCTGCATTCAGATCATTTGGCATTGAAAAAGAATCTGTGCTGACATCAGTTTTGGACGTGGCACAAAAGATGGAACAAAGGAGCAACTGTTT
>PVJX010008811.1:0-63704 GCA_004027295.1 Dolichotis patagonum
CAACCTCACAAACACATGGAAACTGAGTAGTACACTCTTGAGCAATCAGTGGGTCCCAGAGGAAATTAAAGAAGACATTAAACAATATCTACAAGCAAATGAAAATACAAACACAACTTATAAGAATTTGTGGGATGCAATGAAAGCAGTCCTCAGAGGAAAATTTATTGCACTGAGTTCCCACATCAGGAAGACAGAACGAACACAAATAAACAACCTGATGCTACAACTCAAACATCTAGAAAATGAAGAGCAAGCCAAACCCAAAGCCAAAAAAAAGGAGGAAATTATAAAGATCAGAGCAGAAATTAATGCAATAGAGACTAAGAAAACAGTAGAAAGGATCAATGAATCAAAGAGTTGGTTTTTTGAAAAAATAAATAAAATTGATAAGCCCCTGCCCAACCTTATTAAAAAAAGGAAAGAAAAAACTCAAATTCATGCAATAAGGAATGAAAAAGTGAAATTACTACAGACTCGGTGGAAATACAGAAGATCATCAACACCAGTAGAGGTTTTGAAAACCTCTACTCTCATAGGTTTTGTGGGAGTGTAGACTGGTGCAACCACTGTGGAGGTCAGTCTGGAGATTCCTCAAAAAGCTCTGTTTGGAAGTACCATTTGACCCAGCTCTTCCACTTCTCAGCAGAAGAACTGAAAACATCATACCACAGTGATCTATGTGCACCCATGTTTATAGCAGCGCGATTTGTAATAGCCAGATCCTGGAAACAACCTAAGTGCCCATCAACTGAGGAATGGATAAAAAAGTTGTTATATTTTTATACAATGGGGTACAACTCAGCTATAAAGAATGATCACATTGAGATATTTATAAATAAATGGACACAACTTGAGATCATACTCACAAGCAAAATAAACCAAACTCACATGTGTAAATACCATATAGTCTCCCTAGTATGAGAATTGGTAAGAGTATATAAGATTTTATGGTAATCATGATTTCCCATTTCATATATTTGAAGCCTTTCACTGTTTTCATTCATCAGTTGGAATTGTGTTATTCTGTTTTGTTTGACTTTATTATGTGTGATTGTATGAACAGCTGTTTTGAAGAAAACAAAACATTATGGCAGCCATTGCTGATTTAATATAGTCTTGCTTAGAAGTCCTACCATGCTTCTCATCTATTACCATCAGTTCTATCATGTTGTGTCTTATTGGAATTTTAATATATGTGATAGTATAAACAAAATTTTTATTGAAAATGAAATATTACAGTAGCCATTGATCATAGGTATTCGGTTCAGAATGTCCTGTAATTCTTTCATTCTTTTCAATGGTTTTATACTATTTTGTTATGTTTGATATTATTGTATTTGAAATTATGCTCAACTATAGCTGAGAAAGAGGTATTTCGATAGCTACTGTTAATGTCCGGTTGTCTTATTGTAAAGTGCTGTGTTGCTTATGTTGTTCTGTTCTGATCTGATTTGTTCTGCCCTCTTTTGTTTTATTCTTTTTAAAATTAAAAAAAAAAACCTTAAATGCCTCTTAACTTTTGTGCTATTTTTATATTTCCTCAGACCTCAGAACTCCCAAGGACTACTGAACATAGATAAGACAGGGAAGGAGTCACAAGCAGAAGACATAATCTGTGGATGATGTCATTTTTTCCTGAACACATTAAAAACTGAAAACATTTTTCTGCATTTAATTCTTTCTAATCCTGACCTCTAGTTATTGAAATTTGTTATAAATTCATCATTGGTTTATTGTCAAAATATATATTTTTCTGAAAATTAAACACTAAAATGTTCATCATTCTAAGAATTAGAGAGGATGATGGGAATCAACTTGAGTTCTATTTGCATATCCTCAGATATGCATGATTAACCTAAGAATTCCACTTCCTATGTCAAATATTTGTCATGAGATTTAACACTGAATTAAGGTTCAGGTCCCTAAAATTGTGCAAAAATATCCATTTGATATCCTATCAGTATATCCATATACTGCTTTGTTCCCCCAAACTTCTTATTGATCTGCTTTGTTCCTCCAAACTTCTTATTGATCAAGAAATCATAGTTATCCAAGTGAAACTATTATAGGCAAGTAAGCTAGGTAGAAATATTATAGGAAGTATAACAGGGCTGGGCCGCAGGGGTGTCAGTGCAGACAAACACATCAAAACTGTAACTAGAGACACATCTGAAGATTAAAGTCACAATGACCAGGTTTACCTACTTTTCTAAGGGATAAATGGAAGTTTGCAGTTATTGATATCATCTTTTTGAGATTTCTTATATAAATAAACCATTGTATCATTAAGGGTGGGCCAACTCTTCCCACTCACTAATACTATCATTACTAAGACTAAGACTAAGACTATAACTATTAAAACTAACACCAAACACAAGATTAATATTGTACATTATGGACCAAGGTTAATGATATCCTGCATATGTTCTTGACATTGTTGGATCAACATTAGCCAGCTGGCTATACTTTAATATTATTGATTGATTATAATTTTGAAACATGTACTCACCTTGTGGTTTTGCTCTATAAAACATTCTCTTAAAGGAAAAATAAATATACACTAAAAATGACTAAGATAGTTATACTACTAATTGATATTAGTTCATTGAAAAGAAAGGTATGTGCCCATATTGTTTGATCAATTTTTCATACCTATAGCATGTAATAGGAGTAGCCACTTTGAAAATAACAGTACACAGTGTACTAACCATTGTTACTCTCCTACAATGTTATTTTGAAATTTTTTACCATTTTTTTTTGTTTTCTTTTTTAAAATATTTGCAGAGTATTGGACTCTTGGGCAATCCATTTTGGACCCCCCTTGTCTCTCAGAAGCTATTCCTACTCCCCAATCCAATTCCTCAATAAACGTTTGCACTCTTAACCTCCATTGTTCCTTAGAATTCATTCCTCAGTTTCAGGGAACACAACTCAGTGTATCTGATATCCAGCAGGTTGGGAATTACACTTTTTCCCCTATATCAAAACTGCCTTCCAGAAAACTATAGATCAGAGACTTAGTGCCCAAACTGCAGCCTAAACCCACTTACTTATCACAAAATGCCAATGCCACAATAAACTAGAATATCCAAAGCTCGTCTGCGGGGAGGACTGGGCTCACATGTTGACAGAGAGAGCTCTGTGTGCCTACTGCAGCATGTGTGCTATAGGATCACCACCACTGCCACAGATGACACCCTATGGTGTTCTATGCCCCGTACTATACTTCTGAGCTGCTTGTACTTTTTGATCTTTCTTTGTTTCTTGTTATTTTATATAATTAAATTGTACACTATGTTTTCATATTTATAGAAATGATTATTACAGTTAAGCAAGTTAACATATTTAGCAACTCATATATTTGTCCTTTTCTTCTGGCAAGAGCACCTAAGTTACAATTTTTCAACAAAACTTCTGAGTACAATATTATTAACTACATTCCACATATTGTATGTTGGGCATCTGGAATTGATCACTTTTATAGCTGTGACTTTATAACTTTTGATTTAAATCGCCCCATTGTAGGGTCTGCTCTCAATCCGTGTCATACCCTAGCATCCACGGATTTATTCTCTATCTCTGCGTATTTGTCTTTAATTTTGTTTACATTTTTTAAAAATAATGATCTATGTTTGCAGTATTATAGTATTTTTCTTTCTATGTCTGGAATGTCACTTATATTGATATTCTCCCAATTCATTCAAGTAGTTGAAAATGCCAGGAAATTCTTTTTTAGGGATGAAGTGTGTGTGTGTGTGTGTGTGTGTGTGTGTGTGTGTACAGTTCATTTTCCACCCATCACTTTGCAACCTGCTATATGTCATGTTTACTGTCAGTTAGGTCAAAGGCTTGATGGTTTCAAAGTAAATTTTTGCTTTATTGAATAAACACTCACACTGTTTTTTGCTCATTTCATTCAATTTTTTGATCAAGGCTGGAAGAATCTGAAATTCAACTCCAGAAGGAAAAGCAAGCAAACCAGAACACAGGCGCTTTCAGTTGGCAAGCCATTTTTTAGAGACAAGCTACCCAATAAAAATACTGCACCTAAAAAGAGACATAATATCAAAATTATCTATGATCCCAGACTGCATTTTAAAAGGATCCAACTCTTCGATATTTGCAAAAAAACAGAACATTAGAAAAAACATGCACAGACTGGAAGTGATAGGAAAGGAAACAGTAGTCCATGCAAACAGAACTTGAAATCAAGCAGGAGTGGCTATACTCATATCTGACAAAGCAGACTGCAAGACAAAGTTAGTGAGATGAAACAAAGAACACCACTACATATTGACAGAAGAAATAATCCCCCAAGAAGAGATAACAATTGTATCTGTACAAAACATCAGTGCACCCAGTTTCATACAACAAACAGTATTCAACACGAGACAGATAGTTCCCCCACAGAAGGAGACTGGGTGATTTCAATATTCCAGTCTCACCAATAGGTAGGTCACCCAGACACAAATCAACAAAGAAATGTCAGAGTTCAACCACAGCATACAACAAATGGAATTAGCAGAACACTACATTCAATAAACTACAGAATAAACATTCTTCTCAGCAGTCTCCAAAGGAGATCTGCAAAGTAGTCTCCAGTATTTTAGTCCACAAAGGAAGCCATAATAAATCCAAAAAGATTTTTTAATGTATTTATTAGAACACGTATACTATGATTACGTATTGGTATTTTTTATAAAGCTATCCAAGAAGACTACAGAAAACGCTGCTTTTAAAACACTTACACACTGGGTGTGGTACCACACACCTGTAACCTGAAGCAAGACCCTATCTTAAAAAAAAAAAAAACCTCTAAAGAAATAAAGCACTTACAAACAATATATTATGTAGAAAAATTAATAAAACAATTGGTGTTCTCAAGAACAAGGACATGAAAAACACAAACCTTGGTATATTATTTACCGTAAGAGGCTAAGGATAAATATGTAAATTTGATCAGATACACAGATGTTCATTACCTTATGATTTATAAATTCATGCATGTCATAGTGTGTTATTTGGATATATCCTGTATTAAAAATATAATTTAAAGAAATAATATCTAGAAGAAAAATATCACAATGTTAACAGTGCTATCACTGGGCTGTAGAATTTGGATGTTTTTCTTTCGCTATAATTGTATGTTTTCTATTGTACACATGTAGTACTATATATTTACAAAGATAAAATGTAAAAACATCAAATAATTTCTTATATCTTATCAGATAAGATAATCTTATACTGAAATGAAACTAGAAATCAACCCAAAGACAAACTACAGAAACTATACAAACACATGGATATTCATCCATTGACTTTTTACTGTAGAATCACACAGATAGTTTTGGCTGTTTGCCTCTTAAAAATTCACCCACTGGGGACTTCTGGGAAGATGACAGAGTGGTAAGCAGCAAAGAAAAAGCCTTTCTGAGATTTGCTGTCCAGACACTGGAATATAGCCATGCAAGAGAGAGAAGGAGGGAAGTGCCTCTTCTGGACCCAGGTAGGATCTGAAGTGAAAACTAAACCGTCTGGGGAGAGCAGAGAGAGAAACTACAGTGCTGAAGAAGGAGGTAGCCAGTGGAGCCTTCTCTTTGAGTCAGGCTTTACCGCATGGTGGGAAGAGCTCAAACTCGCAGTCACACAGTGACTGTTGGCAACCCCACGGGTTTCTGTGGAGAGATGCGGCAGTGCAGTGGAGCAGTAGATGCTGAGAACTCACTGGCTGAGGGAGAGTTCTGTGGAACAGGATACCCTGGGAAAAGGCAGTTGACTGGGAGCCATTTTGGAGAGGGACAACTGAGCTCCAAACTCAAAAAATCTGCTGACTCCATCTAGCGGCGCCCTGCGGAGTTCAAACCCACAAAATGTGCTCTGACTGCTGCAGGCTGAGTGGGTCTGGTCTGGTCCCAGCCTCACAGCCAGAAACCAACCTGAAGTTCAGGGGAAATAAGTGTGCAGCCTCACTGAGAATATCCAGTAAGGCTATTGCTGGCTTACTAGGATAAATCAACAGGAATGTGGACTTTTAAATTTTCACCCTCGAGGGTAAAATTGGCATGTTAAAGGCTTATTTATTGCACACAGTTTTCTGGCTCATTTTAGATTTTATTATATAATCAAAAATCTAGTTCATATGATAAAAGTTGGAAAATTAATTGTAACTTCAGTTTGTCATTTTCTAGGGTGCATTTGTTGCTATTGTTATTACTGATTGTACTACTTTAGCCAAAGTGGCATTAATGTTCTAACCAGCTAGTCTTTCTGGTATGGCAAGACCAACATTGCCCAAAGGTCATAGACAAGACTGTGAGCCAGTGCCTAAGAATCAGGGGCTGGACTATGTAAGCAGCAGCTTCTCATCCCCAACAAGTTGAAGAGGTAATATCTTGCAACAAGCTCTCCCATCCAAGTACTAACGAGGCCCGACCCTGCTTAGCTTCCGAGATCAGACGAGATCGGGCGCGCTCAGGGTGGTATGGCCGTAGACGCAACAAGCTCAAAACTCAGAACCCAGCTACAACTCTGAGAAGTAGTAATTTCCAAAGGGTTCTAAATACTAGCAATAAAGCAACTTACCATGGGCAAATTACAGGCACCAATTCAGGAATTAGGGTCACTCACCTGGCCTCTCTGCAGTAGTGAAAACAAAGCAGATGAATGAAATGCTAGAAAACAATCAAATCAGAAGTAATTTCTTGGGTCAATACATGGATGGTGACCATCATGAAAAACATGCTTTGATTCCAAAGCACATACAGATTTTAAAAAATAGAAAAGCTTGGGAAAACTATGGAAATCATGAATGCTCAACATAGGAAAGAAATGGAAACCACAAAACAGATTCCCTCAGATGTTCAGGAGATTAAAAATTCCACTGAAAGTATTCATGCATAATAAACCAAAATGAGGGCAGAATCTCAGACATAGAAGGCAGACTTGTGCTTAACAATCATGAAAATAAAGCAGATTTCTTAAAAATAGCAAGGGACCACAAGAAATCAATCCAGCAGCTGCTAGATGATTAAAAGAAGAATAAAATAAGATTCCTTGGAGTCAATGAAAAAGCAGAATAGAGCACAAATGATATTTTTTTAAAAAAATCTGTTCACAGACATAATGGCAAAAAACTTCCTTGGCAGTGAAAACAGACTTGACATAGAGATACATGAGGCATATAAATGCCAATTAGCCATGACAAAAAAGTTTACAACAAGACATGTCATAGTCAAGATACCAGAAATTCAGCACAAAAATAATATTAAGTGCTGTGAGAAAAACAAAACAAATCACCTATAAAGGAAAGCCATCAGGATCACAGATGACTTCTCAACACAAACCCTCAAGTCTTCAAATACTGCTTGGAGAGCAGTATTTTAAGCCCCAAAGGAAAACAACCTCTAACCCAGATTGATGCATCCCACAACACTACCTTTCAAAATTGATGGAGAAATAAAATACTCCCATGACAAAGAACACTTGAGAAAATTTGTGAATACCAAACCAGCACTCCAGAATGTTCCAGTGACATTCTAGAAACAGAAAACAAGGACTACAACACCATAGACACCAACAGAATGAATTCACCAGGCAAGGCAAACAATAAAACGGATGGAGGGAAGAGGAGCCAACAGGAAATAACATGACAAGGAGAAGTCAATACATATCACTTATAACCATCAAAGTTAATGATCTCAATTCACCAATCAAAAAAAAACAGACCTGCAGAATGGATCAGGAAGGAAGATTCAATAATACTCTACATACGAGAAACTTATTTAATTCAAAAAAACTTCATATACTGAAAATGAAAGAATGGAAAACAATACTCCATGTGACAGGAGCCCAGAAATAAAAAGCAGGGCTAGCTATTCTATGTGCATACAAAGTGGATTTCAAGCCAAGACTGATTAAGTGTCAAAGAAGGTCACTGCTGACTGAAAATTACTCTCCAGCTAATTCTGAAAAGTCCATCCTCACAGGAAATATAACCAGAGTACTGATAGTTCATCGGGGTGCACACAGGCAGAGCCAGCAGGACTTCTCATCCTATGGGCCTTGACAGTGGTAATTGTCTTATTTACTTTTCTCTCGTTGCTGGGACGAAACATTCAGCACCCAAAGTGAAAGGGGGAAAGGTTTGTTTAGCTCAGAGTTTACAGAGGTTTCAGTTCACAGTCAGCTGGATCCAAGGCAGGGCGGCATGGCAGAGGGGTGATAGTTCATGGCTCGGGAAGACAGCAAAGGCAACAAGCACAAAAGCAAGGAGCAAGCCTCTTTTCCTTCTTTGTGTTTTATGAAGGCTACCCAACCTAGGACGGGTCTAGGGCTCACAGCCCCCAGTCCCAGCATTAGACAAAGAACCAGTCACAAACTCAAGATTCAGAAACTTCTAAAAAGACTATGACCCCTCACCTCCCCAACCATGTCTGCATGAGTCTGTAGGGGACATTCAGATACAAACCATAACAGTCAGTTTTGGGAAATGGAAAATAACATTTCAAAGGGGCTCAGGTTTTAATGGATAAAAAAGACAGAGATTATGCATACTGAAATCCCTGTGGAGGGTATCTGTCTCCCACCCAGCAATATGGCACATGGATGAAAAAGAAACATGAGAGAAAATTCTGTACATGAGGAGTTCTGGATGACCCAGTGCTTTCTTTAGGTGCCCAAGAACTCATGGCTTTTATTGGTATCAACCAGAGAGGAGGGTGAGGGTAATGGCAGAGTGCTAGGGAACAGAAACTTTGCATGCTTTGCTGTAAGGAGAAGCAGAGCACTCTTGCACTAGGCACAGAGGCCCTCCGAATAGCAGTGCAGTGGATAGCTTGATATAAGCAAAGTTGGCATCTCTACTGCCCAGAAGGTATACAGTTTTTGGAGTCCCATGGCCTCAGCTGAGATGTTATCTCATGTCTTAGCCCTGGAATCTCACAGGGTCTTCCCAGAGCCTCCATGCTACCCATCAGTGGGAACTGGGGGGCAATTCTCAGCCATATGCTGCAGTGAGACCCACTGGTATCTTGGCCTGACTCGATCACAATCCTTTGGCCAATTAAGGGAACATCTAGTTCAATACAGCCAGCTCTGCGTATCTCAGTGAATAGGGCTGAAGTGAAGCTCAGGAGGCAAGGACTTCATCTCTCAGGGGAATCGGCTTGGCAGTCTCCACAGTGCCATATGTGCCCATGCTTATTGCATACTGTACAATGGGGTGGGACTTAGTCTAAAAGTGACTCCTTTTGTATCACAGGCTAGCTTTTGAGAAGAAATTCATCGAAGCACTTGACATATTTCTGAGTGCCATAACCAGGAATACTTAACATGTCTCATAATGCTGTAACCAGGATCCATTCTCAGTCAGGAATTGTTGTTTCAGTTTGAGATATTCCAGGAATTAGAAGCCATAGAGCCATCACATGTCAAAGGCCCTAGGGATAACCTTTTGAAATGACTAGGTAGTAGTTAGCCACAAAATAGTCAGTGAAGGGGAGAGTTCGTTGCAGACAATGGTGAGACATTTGAGCAGTGGAAAACAGATTGTGGAGATTAGAGCAGTCAGCAGCACTGCCAGCTCTGTTGAAGTCAGGCACATCATTTATGGTTTTCTGAGGAGGCTGTCATGGTTTATGTCAGTGGCCCCCAGGCCTCATGTATTTGCATTGTGCATTTGTGATTGGTTCATTGTCTAGTGCTTGGATTGGTGGTGTCAGTGCTACACCCTCCCAGGGGGTGGAGCCAGGATGTGATGTAATGGCAGGAAGAAGGTGTGTCTTTCTCTTGGCAGTTTCCGCCTCACTGTTTGCTGCCGCCATGAACTGCGGCCACCCTGCCTTGGAGCCAACTGAGTATGGACTGAAACCTCCAGAAACTGTAAGAAATAAACGTTTCCTTTCCCAACTTTGGGCATCAGGTATTTTGTCTCAGCAATGAGTAAAGAGTAACTAAGACAGAGGCTAAGATCAGAAAACACCAGGATTAAGCACAGGGAATTCTTCAGTGCTCTTACAACACAGAACTCACTGGTCTCTTTGATTTTCCCACTGTTATAGTCAGAGACTGCAAGGAAAATGATCTAGTATGGGACATATAATTTATGGAATTATTTTATAATAATAACCCATAGAGTTTAACATGAAAACTGCAGGAAATCTGTTCACACACTAAAAATCCCCCCAAAATACAGCTGAGGACCCTGATTCCATAGCCATAACATCCTGTATGAGCCCATAAGTAAAAGACTTAGAGCCCATGACAATGTCTCATGCAAGTCTGTCTCATGAATCTGTGCTGGGAAGCCCAAAGGTTAGTGGTGGAAACCAGGAAGCCTGTCCCAGCAGGATGAAGGATCTGTGCCAGTAAGTTGAGGGTTCTGCACTGGGGCCAGGAAATGATGCTCAAAGTAAGGACCAAGTTTCCCCCCAAAAGTACCACAGCCACGCTCACTGACCATGAGGTCCTGAGCTCCCCCAATGATGAGAACAGCCGAGCTCATACCAGGAAGTCAGCAGGACAAGCTTCTCCTGGAGACTGAACAGCATCTTACCCTGTGGAGCCAGGAAGCAATGTTCAAAGTAAAGACCAGAGTCCCCCACCCCAAAAGTGAACCGCAGCCATTCTCAGTGACAACAAGGTCCTGAGCTCCTCTGACAATGAGAACAGCCAAGTTCATATCAGGAAAGTAGCTCAACAAGCTCCTCCAAGAAAACCAATGGTAACAGGAGAACCAACAATACTACTTCTTCCTCTCTAGTTCTCCTTTTTATCTTGGCAGCCATCCTCTGGTGGGCCATCCACACTCAGCACCACGCTGATTCGGTTCAGCTGGTGTTACAAATTGAGCACCAGTTATCAACTCATCACACCCACCCTTCAGAGTATTCAGGGATGTGCCTCTGCCTGGACCTTTGCCATGTGCCCAGGTGCATGGGTGGGGGCCTCTGGCCTATCTGGCGATTGCAGAGATTCTGGGAGCACAGAAGTCACTAAGCAAAATAAAAGCCTCTGGTGTGAACTTAGCCTTAAGGCAGGCATCATACCATGCATTGGCCTCTCCCAGGTGCTAAAAAGGGTATCAGGGCTTGGCAATCACACAGGAACATCCTGTTAAGGGGTGGAGGAGAAACACAACAGTCACCATTGTAACTCACTATCCCTTCTCCATACTGGTGGATTCCAATACTGCAGATTCTGGGAAGAAATTTACCCATCCAAACACATTGGAATGGAGAAATTTTTTACTAATGTTTTGTTTATTTTTGTTTCTTTCTTCTTTTTCCTGTTTTTATTCTTTATATTTTCTTCTTGTTTGTTGTTTTCCTGTTACTTTTGTAATTTTATTTACTTTTCTATTCTCTCATTGGATTTTTACTTGTCCCTTTTTCTTCTCCTCTTTCATCATGCTTTTTTATTCCCTCTGATCTGTGACAGCCTCTCAGACTTTCTCTGTGGTTTATGATGTTCATAAATATGAAGACTATGGAACCAGAGCTTTGTAGAACATCCTCATTGAGGTTGAGCTCAAGAATGTCCGTCGGCTGAGGATTTAGCTCAGCGGCATAAGTGCTTGCCTTGCAAGCACAAGGTCGTGAGTTCAATCCCCGGTACTGATTTAAAAAAAAATGTCCCTCATGCACTCAGAGGTGTGGCTTTCGAAGGTGATTGAATGATACGGATGCTACAGGTGACCTACTGGTAGGAGACAGGGCCTGGTTACAGCCAGGTACCTGGGAGTGTGGTGTGGAAAGGTGGATCTCCTTCCCCGGCTACTACATTTGCTCCCTGCTTCTTCTTCTCCATGACCAAAGCAGTTCTACCCTGCCATGTCCACTACCATGCTTCCCTACCTTGGGGCTGGTCAACGGTGGACTCAAAACATGAGCAAAGATAAACCCATGGTCCTTTAAATTGTATGTGTGCCACATATTTTGCCCCAACAGTGAGGGTCACGTATTGTATCCTTATGTGGTGTTCTTGTCATGGTTATATGGAGACGGTGGGGATGCAGGAGGAGAGGATCACAGAAGTGAGATGCTTTTCGTATCCCACCACATCACAGGTGGTGTGTGCAACCTGTTCCTCCCTGGCCTGATGGCTGTACAGAATTATTCTGTTCATTTCTAAGTCACTTTTTTTCAGTACTGTGGGCTGAAACTAGGCCTTGGCACAGAGCTACATTAACAACTGTTTTATGTTCTATTTGGAAACAAGATCTCACTAAATTGTAAAGTTGCTCAAGTTGGGCTAGTTAAAATCCTCCTGCCTCAACCTCCCAAAGGGCTGAGATTACAGGTGTGCACCACCATGCCTGATATTTAAAGTCACTTTTCCCAACACTTCCACACAGCTTTTCTCTAAGTCAATAAGTGCAACACCTTTATAATTTTTTTCTTTTAACTCATTTGTATTTTTGAAATTTTGTATAATGGTCACAGGATTTGCAAAAGTCATGAGTGGGAGAAGGTAATAAAGTTCAGGGGGCTTTTTTTGGAGGGGTGGGCTGTTTCTAATTTATTGAGGAAAGAAGATGTGTGTCTTGTTAGTCTTTTGGGGGTTACCAAGAATCAACTCAGGACCTTGCCTAACTCAGGACCTTGCTTTCCAGGCAAATGCTGTACCACTGAGCTATACCCACTGCCTTTGTCCTTAATTGTAGTAAAAATATCCAAATAAAATTCACCCGTCACCTTTTTTAGCAGTACATGTTTGTAGTGCATACTTTTTTACATTTCCTGTGTGACATTGGTACATGTATATAACACATCTTATTCTTTATCTCATCCTCTTTCTCTCTCTACCTTCCCCTCCATCTCTTGATTCCCTTCCCATTTGAGAAAACTCTATTTCCTATTATCTTTCTTTAATGTTGTTCTTTATAATGTGAGTTTTCTATATAAAAGAAATCATGAAATATTTAAGATTGTGCCAGTATGTAGGCATACATGAATAACTGTATGTATGTATATGTATATAAGATAGATAATTATACTACTAATCTATTAGTTCATCAAAACAAACAGTTTGTACTATCATTCTGTGACCATTTTTATGCCTATATCTTGTAATCTGAATAACTACTTCTAAGATAATAATGTGCAATATATTAACTAGTGTTGATTTGTTACTTGTTTTGAAATTCTTGATTATGTCTATCCATTTTCTGTTTTGCTTTTTAAAATAAAAAAACACTGTATCTGCATTATTTCACTTAAGATTATGGTTTTAAGGTGCAACCATTTTCCTATAAATGACTCAAATTTATTTTTATTAGAAGAAAATAATTTTATGTTATGTAAATATCACATTTTTATCTGTTCATCAAAAGATCTATTCTCCTATCTTACTTCAAATTTAAATTGAAAATTTAAGGAAGATATTTAAATTTGATATACAGAAAGAAAGGTAGAATTTTAATTTCTAATGAGTTAAAAATTTACTTAATAAAATTATCAGAAATTAATTAATTTACTTAGACTTTTAACAGAAATAAATGTGTTTGATTTACTTTGTTTTAACCATAAATGGGAAACAGTAAATAAGTAATTCAAAATGCAAATAATAATCTTCATTTTCTCGCAATAAGGTGCAAAAGGAAAGAAAGAGATAAGAACAGGAGAAGAAAAAAGAAAGAAAAGATTGACAAAAAGATCAAAACATATTAAATGTGGACGAGTAAAAGATATTCACACATTAAGAGGCAATAAACTACTTACAGATTCCTACAGAGGTGAGATGATTTATACATAAAACAAAAGGGAAAATGAGAAGAAATAAAGATTTCTTGACCTAAAAACAGGTCAAACTCACTCCCCTCACCTTTTCTTTCTTTCTTTCTTTCTTTCTTTCGAGACAGGATCTTGCTACATAGCTCAGGTTGGCCTTGAACTCACTATGTATGTTTGAGCTAAAATTGACCTCAAACTCATAGAAATCCACCTGCCTCAGTCTCCAGAGTACTGGGATTACAGACTTGTGCTACCACGTCGAGCCTCTCATGCTTCTTTAAAAGGAAAAAAAAAGAAAAAGGGAAACAAAAAGACTTGTCTCAAGGTAGGATAAAAGAAATTTTAAAATAGGTAAAAAAGAAGACAGGCAAATAGAGATTTTTAAATTGTACTTCAAAAAAAAATAAGCAGCTTGAGCATACAACAGGTGCTCAAACTTTTTTCATTTTAAAGAAAAGTTCTTAAAGACTCAATGAGTTTGCAAACTGGGCTCCAGACCCAGACCTGCCCTTTTCACCTATGACATGTCTCGTCTCCAACTTCAAAGAAGCAGCAATCTCATTGGCTGTAGCTCTCAACCTCAAACACAGGTTAGTGACTTAACGCTCTGACGGCCTGCCAGATAGGTAACCGACAACCAGCAGGAGTGCACATCCAAGGTGGCCCATCATGAAGCCAGCCCAAGACACCATAAATGTGTCTAGCTCTGGATCCTAAGGCACCTCTCTGCCTCCTGAGGGCTCACACTCATCTGAATGCTACTGTCTCGTGTCTCTGACTGACTAGTCCTGAAAATTATTTTTCTGTGATTCTGCAAATCTCTGAATATTCTATGCCTCGAGTGAATAAAGTTTCTCATCTCAGCTTCAGGAAGCTCCTCAGACCCAGTCTGGTGACGCTGTCTCAGTTCTTTGCAAGTCTCTTGAAGAAGAGCTGCACACGTCACTATGTCCTCCAGTCACAGTTCATTCATTCTTCAGCCCTCTATGCTGTGGCTTCTGTGCCACTTCTCCACCAAACCTGCTCTGCCAATAATATCCTATCTGCCCCCCAAAACACTGATGCAGTTCATTCCTGGTTTCCTTTCTACCTGTCTGATCACCACACATTAACTTTCTGCAGAGACATCCATCTGCTCTCTGTTGTGGGGTCTCTATCATCTGTGATCCATCCTCTCTCTTTTCACTCAGCTTGACAATCTCTTTAGAACTCATAACTCACCTACCAAATAAGATTTGAGTTTGTGTCCAAACCTGATGATCTCAACTTGCCTGTCTCAAGCTTTCATATCTTCCTGAACTTCAGAATCTCTCTGTTTGCCCATTGACATGTTTTCCAGTGAGCCCTGTGACTCCTGATGTATAAACTGTAGCCCATCATCTGGCTGGGCACCAACAATGACTCCAAAATTGATGGGACTAGAATCCAGGCAGTTAGTCAGCCAGAGTAACTCAGTAACTCTAAGGGGTGGGAAAACACAAAGCAAAGAACACTGATGGAAATTTTGAGAAGGGAATGAAGGAGGAAGGGGATGCTGGGATGAACTATTAGTGTTTAGTGTCAGAAGGAGGAACCAGTAGTTAAAAGAGAAGAGGAGAGGGATACCTGGAGGTAAGGGGTGTTACTGCATGCTCAATAGAACAAATGTAGTAGGAAATCAGTCAGTGATGCGATGATGAGAAACACAAATTCCACTACCTTCTTGGAAATTTCCATTACTGAATGAATTGGCAGTTAGTGAGTATTTTTGTTCACTAATTTTCCTTGATCTCTGTTGCAGAAATCTTGACCTTTGCAGCAATAGGTAGATATCATCACAGTCCCAAGATACATAGTATGAGATGTACATTGAACTGAGCAGTCCAGTTCAGTCTGATAGTTGGACCATCCACCTGGAAGAGAATATTTATCCTTAGCACCACAATCAGAACTTGGAACCCACAGGGAGAGGACCTTCAGCCCATCTCTGTGTTCCAGAACAGGATTCTGTCTGTCTCCCAGCACACTTAGGCCTACACCTAGACTGGACTGATGGGGTTACCTGTGTCAGTGAAAGTGAAAAACTTTCTGGTTCTGCATCCAGGGCCAGAGTCCACTGTGCAGTTTCCCTTGCTTTTCAGACAATGACCATTCTTAAAAGACTCGCAGACCATGCACACTGTGGCTCGAGCTGAGAATGACAGATATGAAAGTTAAGCGTGGGGTTGACTGGGTTGGCACCAAGGTAAGCTAGGGATTCATGAGGACCCAGAAGGTGAGGACATAGCATGACCCTAAGGAAGTCATGACATAATCTCAGAGGTACACAATGTTCCACCAGGGTGGAACTATGAATTGCTTGAATTGCTTCAGAAGTTGGGGATTTGGAACTGACATTTTGGTTGCATTGAAAATAAAAGGAAAGATATTCCCTAAGCTATTGATGACAAAACTATGACATATATGTCACAACTGGTATCATAGAAGGTTCTGGAAGGTTTGCCATCACCACCCTAAATTATCATGAATACGAAGACCATATACATACAATCCCATGGAGGCCTAATATACGTTCACAAATGAGTGGAGCATAAAAATCGATCTGGCACAGTGGTGGAGCTGTAATCTCACAAAGCTTGCTTCTGTAGCTTGTCCTCAAAAAGGCATCTGATATTTAAACCTACCTAACTAGACAGTAACTTGCAATGAAAGAGATTTAAAATAAGGCTTTTAGTAGAACTTCTACATAGGAACATTTGAGCAACCTTTAGCTGTCGCTTTGGAGCAATCAAACTCAAACTCTGAAATTGACAGGAGCAGCCCAAAACCAAACTTTTCCAGTGATTAACTGACCCCACTTTGAGTACCTGGGGAGACATGAACTTCTACCTTGGTGGGAGTCAGGGTGGACTCAGCACAGAGCCTTACAGTCCCTGTTACATCATCCCGGAATCCTGTCCTTGACCTCTCCCTTCCCCAGGCTGGTCACATCGTCATCCCAGATCTGCTTCTCAGCCTCACTCCCCCATCCCCTGCTCCTCAATGCCCCACTCACACCTTGCAAGAAGACAAGATGGGAAGCCCCCAGCAGTAGGAGCGCAAGCAGGACCTTGCCCATCTCAGTCTGGACAGCAGGAGAGCCAACAGGGCAGCAGGAAGTGGGCAGCAGACAGCCAGGAAGGACCAGACAGGCTGCTCTGGTGCATGGATGAGAGCAGGCTGGAGCGTCTGCTCTGAGCTGTGCCTAGGCCTGGGCAGCAGCTTCCTTTTACCCCCTTGCCAGTGGGAGTCTCACTACCGCCTGGCTCAGGACAGCGTCCCACACAGTGAGCTCCTTGGAGCTTGTGGGGACATAGGGTGCCCAGGAGCCCCTCCTGCTCCTGTCCACTTCCGCTGTCCACCCTCTGTAAGGCTGTGCTCATTGCCAGGGCCACGGTCCTCTCATTCCTGATGGTGTGGGCAGTGTGGTTGTCACCGCAGATGCTGGCTCTGTATTTCCAGTGCACGAAGGTCTGCCATCTGCCACCCCAGTGTATCGTCTCCTTCATGACAGTTCCTGTTTCTTTTGACTCTTATTTTTCTGTTCACCAAAATCACACACATATGCTGACCAAGTTGAGCTTTTGCACACAGAGACTGTCAGCCACCGCTCCGCACTTTGCCCAGGTTAGAGATTTCCATACACATAGTTTGGAGTGGTGGTGCACACCTGTAACCCCAGGACTCAGGAGGTTAACGCAGAAAATCACCATGAGTTTGAGGCAGCCTAGGCTACATAGTGAGTTCAAAGCCAGCCTGAACTAAAGAGCAAGACTCTGTCTCAAAAAACCAAAAACCAACAAAAGAAAAGAAAGGAAAAGAATTTCCACTTACACTTTTTCAGAGGACTGGCCCGAATGTGGTACCTGAGGCACTTAGGTGTAACATAATATCCTAATTTGGGGGGACAGGATTTCACTATGTAGTTCAGGCTCACCTGAATTCACTGAGTTACCCAGACTGGGGTCTTACTCATAATGATCCTCCTGCCTCAGCCTCTCAAATGCTGAGAAAACAGGCATGGGGCACCATGACCAGCCATTATCCTAATTTTTTACATTACAATTTTCTACTTATTGTCTAAAGTACCTTCATATTGGGTCCTGACCTAGATCCCCAAGCTCCCAAAGGAGTGTACGGTGAAATAAAATGAGATAAGTGGTATGATTTTAGGGCTCCAGGAGGGTTAGCTGAGCTTGATACTCTGAGGGCTAAGACAAAGACTTCTCTGGGCAGCCCATTTTTATTAGCTCCAACAACAAAGGATGGGGGAACTGAGGAAAGTGCGGGAAATGAGCAGGATCTTGGGAGTCACTTCAAGGACGTCTCCAAATAATAAATCATGTCAGTTTAGGAGAACTGTCTTATCTTCATGAAGACGTGGTAGCAGTGAGACTATAGGAGTAATTCCTGCAGCTGCAGTCTCTACTTAGCTGATGTTTGAGCCAAGTGTCTTCAGCTGTGGCCTTGCCTTGCCCTTTGAGGTATCTCTGGCCTCACAGGCCACTACAGGCCTCAGCCAGGCCCAGTGATTCATGGAGGTTCACTTACTATGAATCAGCTCCCATAGCCAGGCAAGGGGCCTAGGCCTAGGACAGATTCACAGATGAACGTAGAAAGCCAATTAGTTAATTTTAAATCCTGCTCAGACCCACTTCATAGTGGTCTCCAACACCTTCAACCATCTCATCATGCTTCATAAAAATAACAAATCCTGGGCTGGTGATTTAGCTCAGTTGTGTAAACACCTGCCTGGCAAGCATGAGGTTGTGAGTTCGATCCCTGGTACCAAAAGAAAAAAAATAACAAAAATAACAAATCCCCTATACACTCAATGCACCCAAGGAGAAGGGCCATGCAGCAAGTCCTGTCTATGCAGGCTCAGTGCTAAATAGCACATCCCAGAGGACAGAGGCAGTCCTGTGTTCCCTCTCTCCCCTTCCCTCCAGGCAATTCTTTCATGGCAGAGCCTCTCCCAGTCAGCCTCACCCATGAGCAAAATACTCTGACCACACCTGCTCAGTGGACAGAGCAGGTAGTTGAGATTTACTGCAGATGAAATAAAGAAGAGTGCAAGAAGTGAATGAAGGCATGGTGCTATGCAGGGAGGAAGCAACTACCAGAGTGAGAACCCAGATCCCCCATGTACCACAGCTGGAGCATTTGCTTTGATCCACACCTTGAGACATTGGTCTTGTGCATGAATGAGAAAGTCCCTCCCCAACTTCCCAACATAAAGACAGTATACAGAAGACACTGGAGGAGTGTGGGGGTCTACAAGCAGCGGGCTGTCATCAGCTCATGGTCTACCCAGCCCCAGATTGATCCATGGTATGGTCACCCCACTTACTAGTACGCTCAATGCACCTACGCTCAATGCAACAGGGACAACAGAATTCCAGTTCTCAGTGTTTACAAGCCTGTCCCACCCTATCTGGCATTCTGTGCCAGAAGAAGGGGTACAGAGGAATAGAAAATGAGACACGGGATACATTGCTCCTGTGAGGCATCAAGTTATGAAGCATGTCAGTAGGTGTTGCAGACTAAAGACTTTTAATCATAACATCAAATGAGTTGTTAGAGTGAGATTTGTTAATGGCTTGATAATACAGGAGGAAAAGTTTTTAAAAAGAAAATAAGGATCTAACTAGATATCTTACAGAAATTTATACTCATCGAATGCTTCATAGTGTCTCTTAAAGTAGGGACAGTAGTAGGTCCCTTAATATGGATATTTGATATATCTATCATGCCCAGTTGCTAATCCTAAAGAAACCTGCATTTATGAAACATGGTTCTACTAGGAATTCTGTAATGGTTATCCTGTGATAGGGACATAAATTAGGCATTTCCAAAGACCAAATAAGCTGCATTTACATATTAAGTTTTCCATGAGCCTTATTAAAGGTTGACTCCTAGACTTACAAGGTTAGATGAAATTCTACGGTCTTAATTCATCCCTCTAGTACTAATAAAGCCCATTTTACTGTCAAAAATTGTCCCAGGTCCAAGGTGGGAGTACAGGGTCAGTGTACTCCGCATCATTAGGTACAATCTCCCTCCCATTACAGGAAGCTCCTCCGACCATCCCAGACAGTTGGCGTCCAGAACCACCACAAGGTCCCAGGCCCACGCCAGCCCGGTGGAACTGCCAGTTATGGTCTCAGCTGAGATCCAACAAAGGGAGTGCTCTGGCCAGAAAACAGACTCATATCTAGTACATCTGTGTTTGATGCCTTGACCCAGTATTTTCAAATTCTATGAGCAAGGCAGGTGCTATGGTTTAGATGTGATTTAAGTATTGCCCCCCAGAAGGCTCATGTTTGGGATCTTGGTCCACAGCTAGGTAGTGCTGAGGTGGTGGAACCTTCAGGAAGCGGGACCTAGAAAGACCGTAAGGTCATCAGAACTCCACCCATATCAGGGAATCTGCTGGTCTCATGCAATGAGTTATGGTCTTCAGACTGGGTCATTTCGCTATGTTACTAGCTTGTTTGTTTGCTTGTCCCATGTTGGGGTTGAAATCAGGGTTCCAACATGCCAGGGAGACGCTCTACTACTGACCTGTGCCTTAGACCAAAAGTGAGGTTTTTTAAAATTTGTCTTTAAAAAACCCTTCTCTCACTCAGATCTACCCTAAAACCTAGAATCATTGTCCAGGCCAAGGACAAATGAAAGTGCCTGCAAAAAAAGACTGCTATTCTATGAGGGGAGGGAAGGAACAGGCTTCATTCACCACTTCACCATTCAACAGTTACCAAATTACCACACTGAAGAGCGCCTTCATACAATATGTCCTAGCTTTGCCCAGGTTTCAGCTGTGTGTGGCATATTCTGCTGGAAAACCTGCCCATTCTCTAAGGTTGAGTTAAAGTCCATAGGTGTAAGCAGACTTCTCCTGTCTGCCCCACCCTGCCCACCACACCAGCAGATGCATCCTTCCCTCCGCCATCTTGACCTCCAACACCAACCAAGCAAATGCACACCACGCATTGGCATCTTTCGCATTTTCATCTGTCACTGCTTAGAAGCCAAGATAGTTCAGTTCATGTGTCAACTTGGGGCACAGTGAGAGATATACATAGTAAGGAGAGACATGAAACTATGACCGAAAGCCTGAGAAAATCAAAACGCTAGTCCTTGGGTCTTTTTCCCAGATGACGTCAGTGAGGATTTCTCCCATTTTCAGGATCAAGCACATGTGTGCCTCACAGGATGCCCTCCCTTAACTCTCTCATTGGCATCACTCTTCAGACCCCAGATTCCAGAAAGAAAGGAAGAAGTCATACTGGAATAATCAGAAGAGACCACTTGATAAGGGACATTGTTGCCAGGAACCCTATAGAATCTCCAAAACAGGGATCTGAGTCAAAGCATTCTCATCTTCCCTTGGGACTGACAGTTGAATGACCCTGTCAATGCTTGATGTGTACTAAGACCAATGCCACAGGGAAACTGTGCAGCTGGCCTGCATGCTGGTACTGTCTGTTTTGCATACAGTGGTGCCGTGGTTCATGAACTTAATTCTTTTCATGATGCTGATTGCAAACCTCATTAGATGAGAACCAAATCAAATGAAAAGGTTGCATTCCATGTTGACCACGTGGAGAAATTTGATTCAGTTCTCGTCCAACTCAGTTTTGTGACCGGAGCCATGGAAAGAATTAAGTTTGTGAGCTCCCAATAAATTATTGTTGAGTGATGTTGTGTGAGTTAGATTGACAACCCAAACCTTTAATGCATCCTGATAGTTTTTCATTAGAACCCATCTTTTTGGTCCAATTGAAATGGAATGGATTAAAATGTACTCAGTCAAGTCCTAAGGTTGCTATGAAAATTGGTATTTGGCTAAAGGAGTTGTTGAGTCTTTACAAATGTAAAGAATTCCATTTTAACGGTCCTTTCCATGATGTTTTTGTTGCTATTTTTGTGATTTGTAAACAGATTGACCATAATGATATATTTTAATTATTTGAGACTATGATATGAGTTGTAACTCTTAGGGTATTGATACAGCATGAATTGACTAGTAGATTAATAGTGAACCATGTTAATATTTCAGATAAAATTTCAAATCCCTCTAAATGTACGCTCATAGATCTGTTTTATTTTTTAACTCTTCAGCTAGTATTTTCTGTGGTATTTTGCATTTAGAATGATAAACAAATGAGCTGTGATTTTGTCTTTGAGCCACAAAGAGGCAAAAAGACCCTCCTACCACCTTGGGCACACAGTTGAGTTGCAAAAGAGGAGAGTGGCCATGAACCTTTGTGTTGCTTAGGAAGGCCCAGAGCACAGAGGGAATGCTGGAGAAAGAGTAGAGTCCCAGGGGCTGGGGATTTAGCTCAGTGGCATAAGCGCCTGCCTTGCAAGCAGGCAGTCGTGAGTTCGATCCCTGGTACCGATAAAAAAAAAAAAAAAAGAGTAGAGTCCCAGCTAAGGCACATACGATGGACAGGAAAGACAAGTGGTGTGAAACATCTGAAGTAACAATAACAGTACAAGCCAACAGGTGACTGAGGTCTCTGCAGGACCAACAACCATTGTGGGAAGAATCCAGGACCCAGAACCAACCCTTTGCTCTCAGTTATTTTCTCATTCTTTTCTTTAGTTTGCTCTTTTTCTCTCACTTCTAAATGGCTGGGAAGAACTCCAACCACAGAAAACTAATCCCATCACTCAGACCAGGGATTATCTAGATAATTCCTCAAATACTCTTTTATTCTTCCTTTTCTACCCACTTCTCTAGTTTCCTAAACCTTGTGCAATCATCCTTTGTCCCTCAGGCTTGCTCTACTTCCTTACCAGCTATCTTTGTTTTATACACTATCCTCCCTAAATTTTCCTACCACATAGTAAAAAACACTCTAAAAAGGGAAACATGTTGCATACAAACTTGTAATTTGCAATTGGTTTTGTTATATAACTGTAGACTCTGCTCCTGTGATCTAAAGTACAAAACCAATAGTTACCACAGTTAGTCAGTTTCTAAATTGCACTTGATGCTATTGTTATAGTTAACTTTACTGCTTTAGCCAGGATGTCATATCTGTTGTAATCAGTCATTATCCCTTCTGTAACAATACTGGGAAACTCTGGGGTAATAATCTCACCATGGTCCTACTCTGAAGGACCAGGGACTGAGCCAAACAGATACCACCATCCCACTCTTAATTAATTGGGAAGGTAGGCTCTTCTAACAGACGTAAACCAAGAATCTACTAAACACAGAATACATCCCAAAGAATAGACTTTTCCTAGAGAGACCTCAATACAAGTGATATAGCTAACTACTACAAAAACTCACAAAGATCATCACAGAAAACAAAATTTTAAAAAAAATTTAGTGGCCCTAAATCAAGGCCAGCAGATTGCTGTAGCTGCTGGTTTCAAACAGGAGCCTAAAGAGAATTCTTTCTGTGGTCTGTTGGCCATTTCAGAACTTTGGAAATGGAATGGTCAATTCATCGGAAAGAGATAGCAGGTGAGTATGGCAGACTTTGGGGGGCCCGCAGGAGAGAGGCCCTGGCGCCTTGGGACCTGCACCGTGCGGTTGACTCAGGGTGCCGGGAGAACAAGGAGCTCCTCCCCTCTCTGGGGGGTGGCTGTGAGTGTGGCCGACTTTCAGCAGCCCAAAGGATAGAGACCCTGGCACATCGGGACCTGCACTGTGCGGTTGACTCGGGGTGCCAGGAGAACAAGAAACTCCTCCCCTCTCTGGGGGAGCAGCTGTGATCCTGCTGGCATGTGGGCTGAGAATCAGACATCTCATGTCATCCTGTCCCCCAGTCCATGTCTCTCCTCCTCCTCCCCCTTGCTTAGCAAGTGGGAGGCAGTGAACTACACATCATGTGAAAAGATTGACTATGTTATTTAGTATGAGCTCCCCATATGCAAAGATAAGGACAACCATTTGAAAGAAAACAAGAGACAATATGACAGATAGTAAAGATCTCTGGTTGTCTAGCTTTGAAATGTATGATTTCTTATGTCCTGTTCTGTTCTGTTTTGTTGTGTTTAATTTTACTCCCTTTTAAGATAAAATTTAAAAAAAATTTTACATAGAAAATGACAAGATGAAAAAGCAAAATATAATCTCAAGCACCTAGAACCAGCACCTAGAACATGTACAGGAGACACTGACGTAGAATAAATTGGAACATACACCTGAAATTATAGCAACCCAAGTAAAGAAACAAATCCATGAGGTTATAGAAGAAATCAAATCAGAGACACTCTCACAAGTAAAAGAAGAAGTGCCAACATGTATAAAGGAACTGCTCAGCAAATCTAGAGTAGAGATAGATTTTAAAAAGATGATAATTTGAAGAGGATGGCAGTAGTGAAAGATCAATATAGGAAAGAAAAAGAATGCATGAAATGGATTCAAATAGACATACAGGAAATTAAAAATTCCATTGAAATCTTGCAAAACCTCATGAATGAAACTGAAGACAGATTTTCAGATCTTGAAGACAAGATCACAACTAGTGATCATGAAAAGAAAGATCTCATGAAAATAAAAGATCAGGAAATAATAACTGCAAAACAATGCAAAGAAAAATAATATAATACTAATTAATGTCAATGAAAAAGCAGGAGTCAACACAAATGATAAAGTAAAACTATTTGCAGAAGTAATAGCAGAAAATTTTGCAATAGAAACAGAATCTGACATAGAGATAAATGAAGTATAAAGAACTCTGACTAGCCATAACCAAATAAATCTGTACCTAGACATGTAATATTCAAGATCCCAGAAATTCACCACAAGAAATATTAAAAGTTATTAGAGAAAAGAAATAGATCACTTATAAAGGAAAATCCACCAGAATCACAACAGACTTCTCAACAGAAACTCTCAAGTCCAGAAAAGCTTGGAGAGAAATATTTCAAGTCCTTAATGAAACAACTTTCAACACAGATTTTATGTACCCTGAAAAACTATCTTTCAAAATTAATAGAGAAATAAGGTACTTCCATGACAAAGAACAACTGAAGAAGTTCATGACCACCAAACCAACATTACAAAGGGTACTGAAAGATATTCTAGACAGAGACAAAAATGACCACAATTCCAAGAACAACAACAGAAAGAAACCACAAAGCAGGGCAAGCAATTAATTAGAGGGGGAAAGTAGGGAACCAAGAGCTGGAAAATAACATGACAAAGACAAGTCAATACATTTCAGTTATTATCATCAATGTAAATGGCATCAATTCACCAATCAAAAGAAACAGACTGTCACAACGCATCAAGAAACAAGATCCAACAATATGCTGTATACAAGAAACACATTTAACTCAAAAAGAAATTCATAGACTAAAAGTTGAAGGATGGAAAACAATACTCCTTGCAGCAGGAACCCAGAAAAAAAGCAGGGGTAGCTATTCTGTTTGTGGACAATGTGAACTTCAAGCCAAGAATGATCAAAAGAGATAGAGAAGGTCACTATATACTTGTTAGGAGAAAAATTGAAGAAGAAGAGATAACAATCATAAAAACATATGCATCAAATACAGGAGCACTCAACTATATAAGACAAATATTAATAGACATGAAAAATCAAATAAGAAATCCAATTCTAACAGATGAATTTAATATCCCACTGTCACAAAAAGATAAATCAATTAAACAAAAAATCAGCAAATAAATAACAGAATTGAACCAAACCTGTGAACAAATGCACTTATTAGATGTTTACACAGTGGTCCACTCAACATCAGACATTCTTCTCAGCTGCACACAGGACATCCTCTAAAACATAGTCTATACTAGCCCATACAACATGCTTAAGTAAATGCAAAAGTTTTGTTTTTGTTTTTTTTTTAAATCGGTACTGGAGATCGAACTCACAGCCATGTGCTTGCAAGGCAGGCGCTTATGCCGCTGAGCTAAATCCTCAGCCCCAGTAAATGCAAAATTACTGAAATTACTTCATGCATACTATATGATCATATTGCAATAAAATTGGAAATTAATGGCAAAAGAAACCACAAAAACTCCATAAACACATGGGAATTAAATAACACCCTTCTGAACAACCAATAGATCAAGATGAAATCAAAGAAGAAATTAAACAATATCTGCAAACAAACAAAAATGTAAATGCAATTTACCAGAAACTACAGGATGCAATGGAAGCAGTCCTAAAAGGGAGATTTATAGCAATGAATTCTGACATCAGGAAAATATAATGAACAAAATAAACAACCTAATCCCCTCAAGCTATTAGGAAAAAAAAGACCAAGTCAAGCCCAAAACCCATACAAAGAAATTACAAAGATCAGTGCAGAAATGAATCAATGGAGACCAAGAAAATAATACAAAACATTAATGAATCAAAGAGTTGGCTCTTTGAAAGCATAAACAAGATTGATAAATCCCTAGCCAAACTTATCTTAAAAAGCAAAGAAAAACTCAAATTCACGCAATAATGAATGAAAAGGTTAAAATCACAGATCCTGTGGAAATTCAAAAGATCATCAATACCCACTTTGAAAATCTTTACTCTCATAGGATAGAAAAAACAGAAGAAATAGACAAAATTCCTATAAACATATTAATGACCAAATCTGAATCTAGAAGATTGAGAATATAACTCAGCAGAACAGTGCCTTCCTGGCTAGCATAAGGTCATGAGTTTGATCCCCATTACCAAAAAAATCCTGAAAAGCTCAACCAAGAAGATATAAAAATTTTGAATAACCCAAATATCAGTTAATAAAATTGAAAACATAACTAAAAACTTATCAAGTAAGAAAAGTGTAGGTCCTGATGGATTCATGGATGAATTCTAAAAGAGATTTAGAGAAGATTTAATTGCCAGTACTCTTCAAACTCTTTAATGAAATTGAAAGGGAAGCAATTTTCCCTGACTCAATCCTGGAAACAAGTATTATTCTGATACCAAAACCAGAGAAATATCCAACCAAAAAAGAGAACTACAGGCCAATATCCTTAATGAACATAGATGTAAATATCCTCAATAAAATACTAGCAAACAGAATACAGCAAATGATCAAGAGGATTTTGCACCATAACCCAAGGGGATTTATCCCAGGTATGCAGAATGGTTCAACATATGCAAATCAATAAACAAAATACACGATATCAACAGAACCAAAGACAAAAATCACATGATCATCTCAATAGATGTAGAAAAACTTTTGATAAAATTCAACACTCATTCATGATTAAAACCCTACAGAAAATTGGAATAGATGATCTCTATCTCAATCTGATAAAAGCCATCGATTACAAACTAAAAGCCAACATCACACTAAATGGACAAAAACTGAAAGCTTTCACTCTAAAATCAGAAACAAGACAAGGATGTCCACTATCACTACTCCTATTCGATATAATTCTGGAAACATTAGCCAGAGGAATTAGCCAAGAGAGAGAAATAAAAGAAATAAGGATAAGAAGGAAGAAGTTAAACTATCATTAGTTGCAGATGACATAATACTCTACATAGACGATCCCAAAAACTCCATCAAATGACTACTAGAGTTAATAAGCAAATTCGACAGCACAGTTGGATACAAAGTCAGCACTCAAAAATCAATAGCATTCCTATATTCAATAAACAAGCCCACTGAGAGAGAAATTAAGGAAACCACATCTTTCACAATAGCATCCAAAAAATGAAATACTTAGGAACTGATTTAACAAAGGAAATAAAAGAACTATAAATTGAAAAGCACTCTGTACTCTGAGAAAAAAGAGTGAATAAGATATCAGAAAATGGAATGATATCTCCTGCTCATGGATAGGAGGAACAAATATTGTGAAAATGGCCATACTCCTTAACTACTATACAAATTTAATACAACTCTGATCAAAATACTCTTAGCATGCCTCACAGATCTAGAGAAAATATTCCTAAAATTCATTTGGAAACAGAAAGGACCTAGAAAGCAAAGGCAATCCTGGGTAACAAAGGCAAGGCAAAAGGCATCACAATCCCAGACTTGAAGTTATGCTACAAAGCTGTTTTGATAAAATTGGCATGATATGGGCAAATAACAGACCTGATTATCAATGAAACATACTAGAAGATTCAGACTCAACTACAAACACACTTGGTCACTTTATCTTTGACAAAGGGGCAAAGCATGTTCACCGGAAGAAAGATAGCCTCTTTAACAAATGGTGTTAGAAAAATCAGCTTTCTACATGCCAAAGATTAAAACTAGACACATGTCTATCACCATGCACTAAAGTAAAGTCAAAATGGATGAAAGATCTAAATATGAAAACAGAAACACTAAATCTAATGGAAGAGAAAGTAGGTAGAAATCGTGAAGACAGAGGTAGGCAGAGACCTCATGAACAAAAACTAAACTGCACTGGAAATACTTCAAAGAATCAACAATTAGGATCTCATCTTATTAAAAAGTTTTTGCATATCAAAAGAAATCGCCAACAGGGTGACAAGAAAACCCACAAGGTGGGAAAAAATTTTAGCCACCTGTCCATCAGACAAAGGACTTATATCCAGAATATATAAAGAACTGAAAAAAAAATCAGACCCCTCCACCTAATTTAAAGACCTAATCCAAAAATGGGCATCTGAGACGAATTACACTTGTCAGGTGAAGAAATACAAGTAGAAAATAAATATATGAAAAAATGTTCAACATCATTGGTCATTTGAGAGATGCAAATTAAAACAACACTGAAATTCCATCTCACTCCAGAGAGAATGGCTGTCATCAAGAAATCAACCAGTAACAAATGGTAGTGGGGCTGTGGGGAAAAAGGAACCCTTCTTCACTATTGGTGGGAATGTAGGTTGGTACAACCATTGTGGGAATCAGCGTGAAGTTTCCTCACAAAACAGGATTAGAGATCCCATTCAATGGAGCTATTCCCCTTTTGGGTATTTTCCCAGAAGATTTATGCACTATATGCAATATATGTGCACTCATGTTTATAGCAGCACAATTTATAGTAGCTAATTCTTGGAAATGACCCAAATGCCCATCAACTAAGGAATGGATAAAAAAGATGTGGTATTTTTATATAAATGAAGTACTACTCTGCTACAAAGAAGAATAAACTCAAGCCTTTCATAAGTAAATGGGTGCAGCAAGAGACCATACTCATACGTGAAGTAAATCAGTCTCACATGTGTAAACATTGCCTTGTCTTCCTATTGTAAGAAACTGAAAAAGTAGGTAAGGTCTAAAACCTGTACTAGATATTGTGAAAGGGAGAGAGACTGCTCAAAAGGAAAGAACAACTGGGATAGGTAAAAGAAGAAAAGGAAAAGCAATATATATATATATATATATATACATATATATATTATATGGATATTATATATTATATATTATATATTATATATTATGTGTTTATATTATATTATTATATTATATATTATGTATATTGTATTAACATATATAATATATTATTGTATTACATATATAATATATTGTATTAACATATATAATATATTATTGTATTACATATATAATATATTATGTATATTATATAATATATTATACATAATATATAATACATATATATTAAAGATAGCTAAGATACCTATATTACTGATTTCTTTTAGTTTATTGGAAAAATGATTTGTGCTTATATTGTTTAATCAATTATGCAGGGCTTTATCTTGTAACCTGAACAACTACTTTGAAAATAACAAAACACAATATATTGACCATTGTTAATTTCCCATTATCTTGTTTTGAAACTATGTATCATTGTTTTTTGTTTTTCTCTTTAAGATAAAAAAAACAATAAAAAAATAATGTGAAAAATTTTTTCTCTTTTTTCTGTAGTCACTGACGTCAAGTTATTGGGTAGTTACAGCTTTGCTTTTATTTCCTAGCACAGTGTTCAAAATACAGAAATTAACCATTCTTGAAAAACTAGTAAAACTCACATGTAAAATCACCAGAATGGGTTTTTATTCTGCCTGTTCAGTGCTGTGATTTGAATGCGTTCCCCGCGCTCCACTTCATCGGTGAGAAACACGTGACCAATGTGATGGAGGCAGGAGGTGAAGTTTTGGGAACTGAGTAGGTGCTGGCAAAGTTTTCACCAACAAGGTTAGCACTTGTGTAACAGAGGCCCAGGGAGCTGCCTCGCCCTGTCCAAGACACAAAAAGAGCCCCATCTGCTTTCTGCCGTGGACCATGTGGAGGAATCATCGTCTGCCTCTCCCTTCTCACTGCTGCCAAACCTAAACGAGAGGCTCTCAAAAAGCTGGAACAGCTGTGGAAGCTCTACTGGGGGCCGAGCTTTGAAACAACCATGAGAGTCTGAGGAGCCATCCTGAACACCGGGGAGTACTCGGGCTGTACTGATGAGACGCCCAGCACCAAGTGCTCCGGGGACTTTAAGTTGTCACCTGTGCCCCTGTGGAGGAGATGGACACAGTTGTGCAGGCAAGGCCACAAAACTTTGGTGGAAGAACTGAAGAACCAAAGCGTATAGTTTCAAAAGATTCCTTACAGAGCAGATGCCCATTTAATTGAGGAAAAGTCTTAGTTGCTGGCATTAACATCACTAAAGAACGTCATGTGTGAGATTATTTTGAATAGTGAGGAGAAAAGGAAGTGATTGAAGTTGTGACTGGTGGAGGGGCTTTGCTTTTACAATCTTTTACTACCAAGATTCCCTGAATAAGATGTTCATTCAGAAATACTGTCCATGCGACCTACTTTGGCTGGGAAGGGAGCAGAGCCCCATCCAAGCAAGAGATGACCAGTGCTTTGTTTAGTCGAAGAGGTCAGAGTCAATCTGGAAACTAGTGACAGTTGTGGAGGTAGTCTTGGAGGCAATGACAATTTTGGTAGTGGAGGAAACTTCACGATGATTGTGGTGGCTTTGGTGGCAGGGGGATGGCTATAGTGCAGCTTGGGAGGTGATAGGAACGACAGTGATTTGGGCCATTACAATAGGCAGTCTCCACATTTCAGGCCCATGAGAACAGGAAACCTTGAAGGTAGCAGCTCTGGCTCCTGTGGTGGTGGAGACCAGTACTTCACCAAACCAGGCAACCAAGGTGGCAGTGGTGGTTCCAACGGCAACGGCAGCAATGTCAATGGAAGGAGGTTGCAACTGTTGCTGGTAAACAAAGTCTAGCAGGAGAAAAGAGCTGGAAAAGTGACAGAGTAGCTACAGGTTTTAACACATTTGCAAACCCGGCCAAGCACAAGTGTGTGCAAGGTTTGGTTGTTACAAAGAAGTCATGTTTGTCAATACTCATATGGGCCATTAAAAAAAAAACTAATGGACTGTATGTGTGACTCCTTTTATAACAGGTTATTTTAGTAACTGTTCTTGAGAAACTGGAAGGCATTCCTGCACAGGATTTAATGTAAAATTTTAATTTTTTGATGCATGTTATTGATTGCTAAATGTAAGATCTGGCCATGATGTTGGGTAAATTTCTCAAAGAAAGATGAAGATGAAGAGAGGGGGAAAGGGGAAAAAGGACAGAGAGGGGAAAGAAAGAAAAAAGAGGAGAAGGGAAAGAAAGAAGGAGGAGAGGTAGGAGACAAAGAAATCATTTATGAACTAGAAGAGAACCCTCATCAGATATGAAATCAGTAGAGTCCTTAGAGTTCAAAGCCTTTGGAATTGAGCAATACATTTATATTGTTTATAAATTATAGAGTTTATGATATTTAATTAAAACTATATATATCTATATCTATATTTATATCTATATATATTTTTTGGTGCTAGGGATCAAACTCACAACCTCATGTTTGCCAAGCAGGCACTTACGCCACTGAGCTAAATCCCCAGCCCCTAAAACAATATATTGTTTGTTTCTTTGTTTGTTTGTTTGAGACAGGGTCTTACTATGTAGCCCAGGATAAAACTCACTGCGATCCTTCTGCCTCAGCTTCCCAAGTGTTGGAATTAGAGGTATGCATCACCATGCTCAATTTAAAACAGTATATTAAGGAGACTTTCCTCTACTATTTTAAAACATTTCATATACAACATGTGATTAAAATATACAGTGAGTGGTTTAATGAAAGAATCTATTAGAGTAAAAGACACATTGCCATTAGTCCCTTTCTAAACACTCCCCATTCATTTCGGACACACTTACCGCACAGTTCTGGCCGCTTTCTGGAGCAGCTCTGGAAGTTCTCTCTCCCGTGTTTGTGAGGTAGGCCGGTGAGCTCAGTGACTGCTACAGCTGAGAGCCATCCAACGAGAGAACAGGTCACCAGCCATCACAAAGTCAAAGTGACCAGAAAAGGTTAACGTGTTTAATCCACTCATGATGTGGAGGCAGCCACAATAGCGTGACTGAAGACACCCATGGAAAAGGACTTCCAGCACTTCTTCAGGTAGTGGCAAGCACAGTGGAATAACTGAGTTTGAAGTGAGAGAGAATATATTGAAGGGACTGACGGCAGTGTATCTTTTAACACAATGAATTTTTAAAAACATAAACATTCACTTACTCTGACCAAACCTTGGATATATGATTTAATAATAACAGCCATTGTCCTACCAACCTTAGAACTGTGTAGACTTCATTAGATGGCTTTAAGTAAATGACCTAAAGCCAGTGAATTGTAAACTTTACCAGAGAAGCTATGTATCTTAGTAACTCTACTAGACAGCACAAAGGAAGATGTGGGCAACAAGACAGGGACTGTTTGCCGTGCGGCACAAAGACACGTTGTACGTTGAAGGAAAGAGACATTGACACTTGGTTTTAGTGGCCCCACACCTGCCATCCTGCATTAGAAAAGTTCCTGCAGGCACACAATGCACAATGCAGAAGGAGAGGTGAGTGTGTCCCCTACCCCTAGGAATTGAAAGATGGAAAGACGCACACATGATTCGGTGTCAGGTCTACCAGTTAGAGTATTCTACGCCACATACTGATTTCAATGAATGAAAATACTGTTTTGTGGTTTGAAACTCATTGACGAACACATACCTGGAATTATCATACACAAAACTGTTCTAAAAAGCAGCCTGACTCCTAGGAAGGCAAATGACAGTTCAAGATATCCCAGCTTTGGTGAATGACTCACCTCCTGTCTAGGGTCAGTCACAAATCCAGTCTATCCTAGCCAATCAGGAGGAGGAGTCAAAGAGTAACCCCCTCTCTGTGGTCATCTCTGCACCATTCCTCATGATTCCCATCACCCAAATCCTAGGAAGAGACAGGAGGAGTTTGGGATGATGTCACTAGTCAGGAACTCAGTCCCTGAGGGCCCTGGACAAGCTGGTGGGCAGTGGCTGCCTGGATCAGCTCTGGTGAGCATAGGGCAGAGGAAACAGTTGAAAGCAGATTCCTGATTCCCCCAACACAGCTTCTGAAGGACATAATATAGGAGACACCCTTAGAAAAGCGGTTTCAGCAGGCTCTGAGTTGGTGGAAGACTCCTCAGGAGTGCAAGGCCTACTGTCTGGCCTTGTCCCAGGTCTCAAAAACAGCAACCTTCACGGTGCACAGTTTGTGTATGATCCCCGTGAACTGTACAGTAAGTCCTCGACTTCCAAAGAGTTCCAGTCCAGAATGTTCATAAATTGAATCTGACAAAGTGAGTCTCACACAGCACACCCTTGAATCTTATATAGTACACCTGTAAAAGTTAGAAGCTCAAATGTTCTGAGGTCAGGAACTTACTGTATGTTCCACAGTGTGTGTGTGTGTGTGTGTGTGCACATGCGTGCACACATTGTGGTAGGAATATACCAAATAGGAGCAAATTTGTCTCCAATGATTGTCCAGGATGGTTTTATCATATCAGTAACTTCTAATTTTATGAGTATTGAATTAAAGAAAGATTTCCAAGATAGTTCACAGTTCTCTTGGGTTCCCTACCACTTTCTTCAGTAATTAACATCTTACACTGGTGTGGTGTATTTACCACAAAAAATAAACCAACTCTGGTCCATAATTAGTAAAGACACTCCAAATCCGATTTCATGATCTCTTTCTCCCAGGAACCACGGTTGTTCTTCATCGCATCTTCTTACTCTCCCTGGGCTGTGACAGCCTCTCTGACTGTCCCTGTAGCTTCTGCGATTGATGGTTTTGAGGCACATGGCATGAGAACTTTGAGGCCGCCTCTCGGTTTGGGTTTCTGCGATGTGTTTCTCCTGGTTCAGCTGAGGTTGTGGGTGCAGTGGCGGGAAAGGACCACGGAGGTGAAGTGCTATCCACCTACCCCCCCATCGAAGTGTATGCCCAACACCTGCTCCAGCACTGACAGCCACAACCTCAGCCATCGCTGGGGCACTGCTCGCCGGCCAGTCCCTTAGAAATCTGGGTTTCCACCCTTTCTATATTGTACTTTTTGAAAGCAAATTACTAGGCTTAATTACTATGTCATTTTAAAAATTTGTTCAGTTAACTCATTTGTATTTCTCAAATATTTGACAAAGTTTGGAGTTTATATTAGTCATGAAGGTATAAAAGTCTGCTCATCAACCCTGTCCCTGTCACCAGGATACTTCAGAGTCCTTTTGGTGCAACTAGATAGCAGGAGACACAACTTAAGTTAAACTAGAATTATTGTTGTAGAAGTTGTTAGTAATCTTTTGGTATTTAAAAACAGAACTCTGCCTTGTATCATACTCCACAGTAGTTAATTTAAACTGCATTCTCTTTTAGCTCCAGTTCAGTCATCTTAAAAGGAAAAAATTCCAGGAAAAATATTAACTAGATGTTCTGAAACATAAAAGTAGATTTTTAAGATTTTATTTGCCAAAGAATTTAACTCAATGAAAGTCAATCAGATGTGAATTTATTTGTACCAGTCTTCACAAGAGATGCATAAAATAATCTTACATCTTTTTTATTTATGAATAAGAAATGCAAAATTATGTTCGTTAAGTGATACGTAACATGTTAATAGAATTCTGCACATTTGTGTCACCTCTAGAGAAGAAAACAGAATGAAGATATGGACAAAGGACAGAGGAAATTTGATACAAAGAAAAAAGACAAAGGAAGAGAAAAAGATTTATTAGGTGATATACACATTTTGAAAAGACATACTGTAGGGCTGGGGGTTTAGTTCAGTGGCACAAGCACCTGCCTGGCAAGTGCAAGATCGTGAGTTTGATCCCCAGTACCATAAAAAAGAAACAGAAAAGAAAAGACGTTCTGTAAGAGAAAAAAGAGAGTGGCAAAGATTCTTACTGTCATCATGTGGAGCTCTTTATGCTAAGTGAGGACCAAAGACCACTTTCACTTAAAAGCATATTAAACACACTTTTTAAAAAAACAGTGACCCCCCATTTCTCAATTACTCCCAAGTTTCTTGAAGAGTTGCACAAGCTGCTATTGCCTGCTGTTGCAGACCGTCCATTCTCCAGCCCACTTCCCCACTGAACCTACTGCACCAATAACCTGAGAGCTGTACCAGAAAACAGTGGTGTAATTCAGTCCTGGTTCCCCTGCTGTCTCTCTGGTTGATCTTCTAGACAGTGACCGTCACTCACTCTCCAGCGTGTTTCTGTCTTCCGTGTTTCGGCAACTCCTCTACTCACCCAACTCACTAATGATCCCTTGAGATGTCATGAGGCAGCTGTCAGTAGGTTTGGGGGATGTGTCCAAAGCCAAGGATCTCGACTTGCCTGCCTCAAGCCTGGGTATCTTGCTGAATTTTAGGGCTCTCTGGCCATCCTGCCAGCTAGGCTTGTCTTCCTGAGTATCCCACTAACCTCTGCGACTCCTGATAAATACAATGCAGCCCACCGACTCGATGGGCATTGACAGCCACTTCTAAATTAGTGGGACTTGAAGCCAGGCGGTTAGCCAGAGTGACCCAGTGACTGGGGGATGGGGAAAGGAAAAGCAAGGAAGACTATTGGCAATTACCAGGTGGGAAGGAAGAAGGAAGAGAATGCTAGGACGCACTGAAAGTGCTTAGTGCATGGAGCAGAGGAGCCAGTGCTCAGGAAAGAGGAGAGAGGGTGCAGTTGGGGGCTATGTGAGGACGCCACATCCTCAGCAAAGCATCTGAAGAGGATGATGGAGACCAGAGATGCCAGGGAAAGAAAATAAGTAAAGGAATAGGCAGTCAGATAACATATTTATTTGCTATTTTTCCTTTATATCTATTACAGAAATCTCGATTTTGGCAGCAAAAGCTTGAAACCTTCAGCTTGTCATTATACAACTTCCAAGACCTACATGGATTCGAGCAGTCCAGTACAGTGTGGTTGTAGAAATACCCATCTGGAAAAGAAAAACATTCATACTTAGTGCCAGAAAACAATACCCAGGGCTCAAAGTGAAAGACTCGCCCACACCAGGCCTGGTCTCCACAGTAGAAGCACAGGTATCTCCTGCAGAGGGCTACTGCAGCCCTTTCAGTAGCATTACCTCTTGTGGTAAAAAAGTAGATGTCCCTGGTTCTGCATGCACCACCTTCCTCCATGGTACAGTTGCCCTTGCCTTGCACGCATCTGCCATTCATAAAAACGCTGCAGACCATACACAGTGTGGCTTGAGCTGGGGAGAACAGACAAGAAATCTAAGCCTAGAGGTGCACGAATGGGTAGCAACATGAGATAGAGTAGTTCAGAGACGAAGCATGACCCCACCTGCACTCATAAGTAATTTAGGGCTGTTTATATTCCCCTTAGCTTCTTTCCTTTGGATATCAAGATATATACTCTTTGCTCTATGGGCCCCACAGCCCATTAAATTGGTTTATACTTCTAATATGTAAACCCATGGTATGTTAATTAAATCTCATAAAAACTGATTTTTAAAAAGAAATGAATAAATAAGCTTCAATGAGATGCTATTTGCTGACTGATATGAAAAATACTAGGTGGTGAGATATTGCTTGAGGAGATAGAATAGAGCAGGTCCAAGTTCAGAGCTCGCACTTAACACAGAGAGATTATGCCCCCTTAAATTTCATCCCCTAGAGCCTAGTAAATCTCTCTCACTGCCAGCACTGTGCTCACATGCTCCTGAACCTTGAGGGGAGGTATTCCTGCAACGAACGTGGTGTCTCTGTGCGGAACGGTGACAGGGTTTCTGTCGACAGCCGGCCTGGAGCCAGTATCCCCGGAGAAGAGTGTAGGGTATAATGGCCTCACTGACTTGAACACTGGAAAGGTCTAGTGTCCACGTGTTTCCTAACATGCCACTAAAAGTTATCCAAAGAAGACACATCACTGAGCCAGAAGAGTGCACATGCTACGCAAAACTGGTTTAAGTTAAGCCCTTTAGCCAGGCATGATGGTGCATGCCTGTGATCCCAGCATTTGGGAGATGGAGGCAGGAGGATCGCCATGAATTTGAGGCCAGCCAGGGCTACATATTGAGTTCAAGGCCAGGTTGAACTATACAGCAAGACTCTGTCTCAAAAAAAAAAAAAAGACCCAGATAAACCCTTTAGTAACCTTTTCATGTTTCATGATGCTCTAGGAAGAGTCTCCAAAAAAGGTTTTCAGAAACCTTTAGCTGTCACATCAGTCAACTCAGTCAGACTTAAAACACTAAATTGACAGGAGCAGCCCCAAACCAATAAAGATTGTGAGTAACTGACCCCACTTTGAGTACCTGGGGAGACATGAACTTCTACCTTGGTGGGAGTCAGGGTGGACTCAGCACAGAGCCTTACAGTCCCTGTTACATCATCCCGGAATCCTGTCCTTGACCTCTCCCTTCCCCAGGCTGGTCACATCGTCATCCCAGATCTGCTCCTCAGCCTCACTCCCCCATCCCCTGCTCCTCAATGCCCCACTCACACCTTGCAAGAAGACAAGATGGGAAGCCCCCAGCAGTAGGAGCGCAAGCAGGACCTTGCCCATCTCAGTCTGGACAGCAGGAGAGCCAACAGGGCAGCAGGAAGTGGGCAGCAGACAGCCAGGAAGGACCAGACAGGCTGCTCTGGTGCATGGATGAGAGCAGGCTGGAGCGTCTGCTCTGAGCTGTGCCTAGGCCTGGGCAGCAGCTTCCTTTTACCCCCTTGCCAGTGGGAGTCTCACTACCGCCTGGCTCAGGACAGCATCCCACACAGTGAGCTCCTTGGAGCTTGTGGGGACATAGGGTGCCCAGGAGCCCCTCCTGCTCCTGTCCACTTCCGCTGTCCACCCTCTGTAAGGCTGTGCTCATTGCCAGGACCACGTTCCTCCCATTACTGAAGGTGTGGGCAGTGTGGTTGTCACCGCAGACTCTGGCTCCATATGACGTCTAGTTACAGTAGCATAAAAGGAGATGTAATATAACTATGATTGTTCCATTTGTATGTCTAATACTGTATGTGAATCATTTAGAAACTTTGTCAGTTATGTCCTTACCAGCAAGTGCCATCATCCTCTAACAGCAGAATGTCTTCCCCCAGGTTCCTGGCTGCCCTTTCCTCATCTGCTCTCCTCCATAAAGCTTCCCAAAGATGTTTTATGATGTCTTTGTCTCTGCTTTTCTAGGTAAATAATTATAGCTTTCATTGGCAGCATTATGGTGGATGGTGCATGGCCCTAGATAGTTTGAAAGTTTCTTGACTAATAAAGGAGGGCTGGGAGGTACACAAGAGATTGGAATGTTGGTTGATTCGATAGATTAAATTTATCCTGAGCTTATGAAGGCATCCCTTCAGGTTCCTAAGCTTAGGAAAAACTAAGTCCTGTTTTATGTCTCCAGTCCAAGATGAATTAGTGAATCATCCCTTTTGTTTCCCCAAAGTGTCCCAGGCATGGGTAGATGACAGGGCCAGTCCACTCAGAGCACTCCTGGCACTGGATCTCTCTCGGAGCAAGAGTCTTCTCCTCTGACCATCTCAGATGGTGGGTGTCCAGGACTGCATGCTCTTCTAGGCCCATGCAGCCCATTTGGATTTCCTTGGGGTGTGTCTGGGCTGGGATCCAACGGCGGTGTGTCCTGGTCAGAGCACAGACTCGTAACCCTGACTCAGTAGGTTTAAAACCTGATTCTAGCACTTTACTGGCCATGAGACTCAGTAATGTGTTATCACATCTGCAAATTCTTGGTCTACCTAAAGAAACAGAGAAACGAACAGTATTTAAATCCTAATGTTTTCAGAACTACATGTGATTATTGACCATAAATTTCTTAGCAAATTTGGAGTACAATATTTAGTTGGTCTTATTTCTTGTGCTATTCTCTGTTTTTTTTTCTACTTTATTATCATAAAGCATAAAAACCTATCCCACTTTGGGGGTAGGGAGAATACTGGATAATGACCCCAGGACTTCACATTTGCCACACATGTGGTCTACCCACTGAGCTATACTTCCAGCCCCAAATTTGTGCTTAAAATTAAAACTGGCAAACAAAGAAAGCTTAAATATGGGGACATCCTTCTCTTTTGTGAACTTTTTTGTATCTTAGCAGCTCTTTGCAATGCCACCCACCCCAGTGCACACACACATTCATAAAGTCCTTGACACCTTTATCTAACTTTTACAGAGTCCTCTATTCCCTCTTCCATACGAAGAGCAGAGCCTTCTTCACCTCAGCCTAAAACATCAGCAAGGTCCCAGCCGTCTCCTATACCTGCTTTATTCTGAGCAGTCCGCGTCTCGGCCCAGGGCTACAGATGATGCGCACTTGACTTCCATTGGCTTCTGTCCCAGAATACTGTGATGCAGCACTGCTGTGGTTTGAATGTGTCCCCAGAGTTCATGTGTTGGAAAATTAGTCCCCATGCAACAGCAAGGGGCCTGTGAGAGGTGATTGGGCCAGTGTCAGTGTCCTGGGAGTACAGTCATTACTGGGACAGAAGGTCTCCTGCAGAACTCGGTTCAGCTCTCTCTTGCTTTCTCTTGTTCTCTCACCCTTCCACTTGCCTCCATGGCACAAAGGCCCTCACCAGACATGAGCCCCTTGAGCTTGGACTTCCTTGCCTCCAGAACTGTAGGTCAAATAGATCTCTATTCCTCATAAATGACTCAGCCTGTGATGTTCTGTTGCAGCTTCACTAAACAGATTAAGGCAGGGCTGATGAGCAGATTCAACCATCACAGGTGCCTTCATAAATTCTCAAATACTGCTAGGGGTGTGGCATTGTCTTCCACTGCCTGGTCATGCTCCTCATGTGTGTGTGCTTAGCAGGCAATGTGGACTGTTGGAGAAGCAACTTCCTCAAATAGGTAATGTCTACCTTACTGATAGGTACAAGCACCTGCCCCTATTAAGTGTCCTGATGACTGAACACACATTCCCATCACCTCCTCCATCAGCACCACCACTTGGACCATTTTCTGCCTGGACTCTTTTATTTTGCCCCTGCTCCGTAGCCTCAACTCTCCTAAATTGTGTGTGAGCTTGGGCTCTGCCTGAGAGTGATGCGTGGGGGAATAGGAAGAAGAGAGTGAAGCAGGAGTGAGCTCAGGGATCCCAAGGCTCTGTGTGTCTAGTTACCTGCATATTTCATCAGTTACCTGCATATGTCACCACTCACTCTGCGGACAGTCCATCCCAGCCTCTACAGAGGGCTAAGGCAGAGCCAAGGCCCAGCAGAGTGAGCCTCAGAGTAGCACCGACTCACAGGACCTCCTTCCTGAGGGTGCTGGACAGGCTGGCGCTGAGCATGGCCCCGCTCTGCCTCCTGAGTGGTGAGAGCTGGGGTAACAGTAGTCTGACAGTGGTGGGTGAGAGCCAAGAAGCTAAGCATGTACTGGGCACTGGACATGTACTGACCACTGATCACCAGAGGAAGACTTGTGACTTGAAATTAGTGTACTCAAATACAACACAAAGACTATAATATGGTGACTAACTCCTTTTATTCTCCTATAAAACCAGATAGAGAGACATTATGAAAATGTGTTTGGTCTTGGGATTTTCTAGGCTTTACCACAGGCATATAATGATGGTTGTACATGTTATATACAAGAATGAATTCGAAAGTATAAAAACTAAAATATTATAGAAATATTTATATTGACCAACTTTGTTTAGTAAGTCACTAGTTATTTTAACTTTTAATACTTAGTTGTTTTTGTTTTTAAAAAAATTTATTGCTCATCTGAAATTTTTTTGTAATTTTTATTTTAAAGAGAATAAAATCAAGCAAAATAAAACCAATCAAATAAAGCCAATCAGAACAAAACAGTGCAAGTGATACAAGACTTCAAAGCAAGATAATAGGAAATCAACAATGGTTACTATAATGTCTCTTGTTGTCTTCAAAATAGCTTCTCGTAACTTCAGACCTAAAAATCAAACCAAACAGAACACGACTAATAAAAACAAAACAATGAACACAATAAAGGACTTCAAAACAAAATAATAGTAAATCCAAAATGGCTGCCATAATATATCTTGTTATCTTTGAAATAGCTGCCCATGCCATTGGATACAATAAAATCAACACAAAACAGAATAAAACCCAATCAAACAAAACAATGAAAATGATACAGGACTTCAAAACAAGATAATGGAGAAGTAACAATGGCCACCACCTTCAGAAGGAGATTCCCTATGGGTGCTACATTGTGCACCATTATCCTCTGAGTAAATGATCAGACTACTGGCTTTAGGCCAGCAAAGTCAGTGAAACACTAAACACTACAAGCATTAAGCTGTATTTTACCTCAATGACTATCATCGCAGCCTGTGTTTCTCCAGATCAGCCAGTCAATTATGGCGGGGATGGGGGTGGCTCTTCTTGTGTCCCAGCCCATGTTCCAGAAGGCACTGGTACCTGGTTCTCCCCACAGCGGTCCACACTTGGTGCCAACTCACAGAGAGGGCTTGGCTTCTTGTCGGTTCTTGTTCTCTTCCCCTGAAGTCTGCAAATGGCACCAACTCACAGAAAAAGGATGGCATCTGTATCTCCCCACAGCAGTCTGCACATGGCTAGTTTTTATTATTTTTTAAAGTGCCTACAGTGACCAGGGTTTTGTGAGGTTTGTATGTGCATATATGTGTGTGCAGAGACTACTTTTTAGAGAAGTTCTGAGTTTACAGGAAAATTGAGTGGAAAGTACAGAGGTGTCCAATACATCTTGTGTCCCCACACAGCCTCCCAATCAACATCCTATACCAATGAGATCCTTTTGTTACAACTGGTGAACTATCACCAAAGTCCATAGTTTACATTAGGGTTCACTCTTGTTCTTGTACATTGTGAACTTATTCAAATATATAAAGGCCTTTACATACCTACACACCATAGAAATGATCTCTGAACTGCTCAAAGGGAAATTATATAGTTTGATCAATTTTGCATGCCTGTATCTGGTAACCTGAGCAACTATTCTGAAGATAACACCATATACTATAACAACCATGGTTAAATTCCTATCATCTTGTTTTGAAATTCTGTATCACTATTGTTTTGCTATTGTTGTTGTTGTTGATGTTATTGTTGCTTGGCTTTGGTTGTTTATTTTTTTGTTTGTTTGATTGCCCTTTGACCTTTCTTGTGCTTTTTTGCTCTTTAAAATAAAAAAATAAAAGACAAGCTGCTAGTGCTGCTTGTGACCAAACCTGGCCCATTTTACCTGGCCCAGTCACTAAAATAGCACTAAAATAGCAATAGGGAAAGATGTTCACAAGACAATCTAGTGTGGAAGTGGGGGACCTAATCGCAAATTCACCTTCCCAAGGACAGGGCTGCGGATATGTATGGGATAAAGAAGAAGTGATTTAAGGCACGGGGAAGGTGACTGTCTGTGAAGTAGTTAGTGACCTATGTGTGTATAATCAAGTTTTTCAGCTCTTCCTGAGGGGCCTGTTCAGAAAGTGACAGCATCAGCATGCAGTGAGGAGTTTTGACCTCCTGCTAACAAAAGGCCACCAATCAGATGTCCGCACAAGCCCAAGTCAAGAGTGCTTTCAGCAAAGCAAGCTTTTGATTCCTGAAAAGTAACCTAGGCAACAATTATTGTCATCTCAGAGATGTCATCTATAGCAAAGATAGTGGGAGACTAACCATGAATGGCTTGACTTTGTGACCCCCAACATTAGTGATTTTTAAAGCCAGGTCATAGAGCACTTGCTTAGAATATGTGTGGCCCTGAGTTCAAGACCTAGCACTGCAAAAAAGAATGTCTTTCTCCACTAGCATGTGCTTACCTTTGCTTTGAAACATTTTATTTCCTATTCAAGCTTTGACAAACATATTTAAGGCTTGAATTACTAAGCATGTTTCTCATGGATTTTTAAAAAAATGAGAACAGAAAGGCAAGAGAGGTTTTAAAGTGTCTTTAAAACCATTTAAAAATGGTAAAGCCTGAGGGTTTCTTCAGGTTTCCCTTGGATGTTACATTGACCATATTTTAATTGCCTAACAGGGGAGTTAGAGAAACCACAAAAGTAATTTTAAACCAATACAAGTTGCCTTTGCTGGTTCGACTTTTATCATCCTGACTTCCTTGGCGAGGACCAGATCAAACTGACCTCTGCGAGCTGCAGGCTGTGATTTTGGTTATTGTTTCTGTTTGTGTCAGAGCTTTTGTGCCAACATGGAGAGGAATAACAAGACCCAGACCTTGCCACACTCAACTGCCTTTCATCTCTTGTCTTTCTGTTCTCATTATTTTTTTTAAAAGTCCATGTGAGGGCCAGGGATTTATAGTTCAGTGGCATAAGCGCCATAAGTTCTATCCACGGTACAAAAAAAAGATCCGTGCAAGACATTTAATATTAATAATTCAAGCCTTAAAATATGTTTGTCAAAGCTTGTATAGGAAATAAAATGTTTTAAAGTGAACGTAAGCACATGCTAGTGCAGAAAGACATTCTTCTTTGCAGTGCCAGGTCTTGAACTCAAGGCCTGACATATTCTAAGCAAGTGCTCTATGACTGAGCTACACTGAGACCCGTCTTCAAATTTCACTGTGAAGCAGGATCTCACTAAGCTGCCCAGGTTGGGTTGCACTTGCCATCCTCTTCACCTCCACCTCCCGAGTAGCTGGGAGTGCAGCTGGGCATCACCACTCCAGCTCTAAACAGGGAAAGACTTTCTTAATAGATTAATAGTAAAATAATGAGACTATCCTCCATTTTCTTTTTTTTCTTTTTTTTTATTTTATTTTAAAGAGAATAAAACAAAAGAGGGCAGAACAGAGCAGATCTGAACAGAACCACATAGGCAACACAGTACTTTACAATAAGACAACCGGACATTAACGTTAGCTACCAAAATATCTCTTTCTCTGCTATAGTTGAGCATAGTTTCAAATACAATAATATCAAACATACCAAAATAGTATAAAACTATTCAAGAGAATGAAAGAATTACAGGACATTCTGAACCGAATAACAGAGAATGATCAATGGCTGCTATAATATCTCATTTTCAATAAAAAATTTTGTTTATACTATCACATATATTAAAATCCCAATAAGACACAACATGATAGAACCAATGGTAATAGAAGAATAGAAGCATGGTAGGACTTCTAAGCAAGACTATATTAAATCAGCAATAGCTGTCATAATGTTTTGTTTTCTTCAAAACAGCTGTTTATCATGCATAATAAAGTCAAACAAAACAGAATAAAACCATTCCAACTGATGAATGAAAACATTGAAAGGCTTCAAAGCTATGAAGTGAGGAATCATGATTACCATAAAATCTAATATACTCATATCAACTCTCATACTAGGGAGACTATACAGTATTTACACATGTGAGTTTGGTTTATTTCACTTATGAGTATGGTCTCAAGTTGTGTCCATTTATTTATAAATATTTCAATGTGATCATTCTTTATAGCTGAGTAGTACTCCATTGTATAAAAATGCCACAACTTTTTTATCTATCCTCCACTTTCATATCAACTTCTATTTTAAAGGAGACAGAGAAAGGAGGGAAGAGAAGGAAAATAATGGAAAGAAATGAGTAATACTAAATGTAAACAAGATATCTGTATCTATATCATCTATATCGAGAGAGAGAGAGAGAGAGAGGATAAATAAAGTTTCAAAAAGATTGACAAAAATGAATTAAATGAATTAGGGGGCCCTACATTCAAAAATAAACTTTCTATCTTAACGCAAAGAAATAAAAAGAGAAAATACACATTTCGCTTTGCCTAAAAATGTGCTTTAGAAAAGAAAACTACCCCTTGATTCAGTTCTCTCTGTATCTGCCAATCTGCTGATATTCTCCTTCCAAAACTTCTTCGAAAAGTTGACCACCTGCACTCTCTATGTCCTGTCTTGCAGTCTTTCTTTTCATGTCCTGGGAACTGAACCCAGCTTTACCCATGCTAAGCAAGATTTCTGTCACTGAGCTACACCCCCACCTTTCCAGTCCTTCTTTAAGTCTTTAGCTCCTTTTTAAAAAAAATGTATTTATTTTGAGGCAGGTTCTTGCTATGTTCAGGCTGACCTTCAATTCACTATATGGCCCAGGCTGGCCTCAAACTCACACTGATCCTCCTGCCTCAGCCTTGCAAACCACAGTCCTAAATTCTGAAATTGCAGGCATGCATCATCACACTCAGTTTTTAGTTCACTCTAATCTGCTTTCTGTCTCCATTTCTCAGCTGAACTTGCTCTGACCAAAGTCATCACTGATGACCAAGGTCATCCTCATACAATTGGGTCTTTAAGTCCTGGGACAATGTTACCCCATCAATGCCTCTTAGAACTTCTGGATCTTTTGAACTCTAGGTACTGTCCAGCATGGCTCATTCTCTGGGTGTTTCTGTCATCAAACCCTTTGACTCTAGTATTCCTTAGCATGCCATAGTGTTCCTACTGCTCATCACTCAGTGCCAAGGACCACAACCTAACTCTCATGGTTTTAGTAGTATGTAGGCCCTTGGTCTTCATGCAGCTATTTATGACTCCAAATATACCAGTGCTAGGTGTGAAATTATCCCAATATTTACACCACTTTTCCACTGAGCTGGTCAAGCACCTGGCCAATGGTGAATCCACTGTCTTTCCTGAGAAATCTTCCTCTCTTCCTGTTTGGTCTGATTAGAAAACAGGAACTATGCAAATGAGTGAATGTGAGAATATAAGAATTAAGGGATACAAATGGTTCTTTGGACCCATAATGGAAAAGAAGCAGAGAGGCAGATCAAGAAAGAACAGAGGGTGTTTGTCCGCATGGAGGAAAGAGCTAATGGCTACAGAGAGAAGACCTGCCCTAACATGAAAAGAAGTTACTTGATGGAGTGGGAAGAGGACACACTGGGAGAAATGGAGGGGGGTAATACCGCAGACCTTCAAACTCCTCAGACCTTTGAAAGCAGAAAGAGAACATCCTCCATTACTTCTTGTAGTCAGTTCCCTTTGCTTTCTGAAATTGGCCACTTAACATTTTTTGACCAACCATGCACACTGAGGCTGGGGCTGAAAAGGCAGATGTTGAAGCGCAGGTGCTAGCTGTGTGAACTGGGGCCCATCCTGGTTAGGTTAGAGTCAGAATTTTCAGAGACCTCAGTGTGAGCCTAAAGAATTTCTCACTCTGAGCTGTGGTGCATGAATTCTTCCATTAATTACTTCCCCTGTGACCTCAGGAAGGGTGCTTCTGCACAGGTTTTCCCACCCTGCTCAGTGTGAATAACCCTAATGGGGTTCAAAGGTGCCAGGCTTTAGTAAAGTCACTATGACAGGTAGTAGCTAAATCTTAGGTGCAGCCTGTATGTCCATAAACAGATGAACCGACAAAGAACATGTGGTGTTTACGCACACAGGAGTACTACTGTCCCATAAAGATGGATAGCTTGAGTCATTTGTAAGAAAATGGATGCACCTTGAGACCATAATACTAAGTGAAATAAATCAGACACACAAGCTTAAATATCACAGGTCTTATCTTGTAGGGGAAACCCAAAGTATAAATGAATTAAAGAGCAAGCTAAAAGATAATAGGAAATAGGAAAAACTTTTGCAGTTAAGAAGGGGATCAAGAGATGGAAGGGGCAGGGAGGAGAGGGAAAGGGGGCATTAAAAGAATTAAGATGTGTTAAGGAACTGGACCTGGACTTGATGAATGTGATTATTATGTACTGTAAATACGGTAATAAAATTAAAATTAAAAATAATTACAGTGAGAGAGGTAAGATCAGATAGAAGGCAAGTGAAAAGGCGATGGAAAGAAACTTTAGTCAAATTCAGATTTCCTGCAAACCCAGAGGGTCCTGGGGGGGTGGAGAAGCATAGGGAACCCAGGAACCGGCCAGCATCACCAAGGGTGATTTTGGAGCTAGGAAACAGGCTTCTGGCTGCCTGACTGAGCACTGCCCATTTTCCCTGTCTCTGCCAGCCTTTCCCCAACCTCTCATTCTCTAGTGATCCCAATCCAGTCGCACCCCTCTGCTCCTCTGAGCCTGGCCGTCACCACCCAAGACGTGGAGTTTTCCAAGGTACTGAAGAAAAGAGAGGGCTGGAGACATCCACAGAGGACTGGAGGGAGCCTGGACGGCTACAAAGCGAGAGATTATTGCAGTCTCTGAGCCTCAGAGAGCTGGTAGGAAGCTTACTGGTCATCAGGACCAACTTCTCTGCCACTGCAAATGGTTCTTCCTCCAGGTTCCCTTACTGGGGACCAGAAGAATCTTCCTGTCCTCCAGACCCACTACAGGCCCCATCAGATCTCTAGCACAGGCTGGCTCCAGCGTAGCACGGGGTAGATAAGGGCACATGCTCTGTAACTCATCCTGACTCCAGCACTTTGAACCCTGGCCCCATCCTTAATGCCTCTGGAAATATCTGTTGACCCATGTGACAAATGAAGACAATAATAACAACACATCCATTAGGATTTTACCAGGACTAAATAAGAAGAGACCTTCTGAGTGCTCAATATGTGTTAGCCATAGTGTGACTTGTGTTATTGTTGTCAAGTTTATTTTTCTACCACAATCTCAGATAAAACTGGGACTGGCAAGAAGCTGACCACTGAATATAGTGACCCTTGGGAACCAACAATGGCTGCAACCCTCAGAAGGAGATGCCCCTAGATGCCACTCTATGTACCGCTATCCTCTGAACCTAAGGCCAGACCACTATGGAAGTTCTATATCATTTCCATTGTTTTGTTGAGTTCAGTTTTATTCCCTTTTTTTTGGTTTGATTATGTCAAATCCGATGGCAGGAGCAGCTATTTCAAAGATAGCAAGATATATTATGGTAGTAATTTTGGATTTACTATTGGCTTGTCTTGAAGTCCTTTACTGCAATCATTGTTTGGTTTTTATTGTTGCTATTCTATTCTGTTCTGTTTGATTTTTACTATGTCCAAAGTTATCTGCAGCTATTTTGGAGACATCAAAAAGCATTATAGTAACTATTGTTGATTTCATAATATTCTGATGTCCTATTTCTCTTACACTGGTTTGTTTGATTGCTTCTATTTTGTTTTATCCTCTTTAAAATTTTAAAAATTTTTAAAAGGAAATGGAAATATGTTGACCCATCCCCAAATTCCCCTCTTGTGCCCTTCTAGTCCTTCCATATCCCCACCTTCTTCAACACACACGAGCACCTCTACGTGGTGACACCTATCTTTCCCCTCACATCACAGAAAGCCAAATACTGCTTCTCTCAGCTCCAAGGCAGGTCTTCTCCCAGGACTGCCATCTGTGGTCACATGCCTTTCCACCCCACCCAGGTCCTCCCCAGCCTAGAGCCAAAGGAGAAGAGGTAGAGACTGCTGCTGAAGGGAGAAGCAGTCAGCTCAAGCCCCGTCCTCCTCATCAAGTCCCAGATGACACTTGTGGACATGGTGTCCTCTTACAGTGGTGGTCACAGCAGTTCAGATCATCCAGGTAGATGCTATGCTAGGAATCCTGAGCAGGATGGCATCTGGTTCACCTAATGAAGCCCCTGAGCTGAGCCCCTGCATCTCTCCTGCCCAGCTCTGGCTCCATGTAATCCCCACTTGCCTGCAGGGCCCTCTGCTTGGTATTTCTAGCCTCTCCCTCTGTTGCAGCTAAGACTTCCAAGTGGTATGTGATGTACGTGAGGTACGTACTGCTGCCCCTGTAAGCAGCTGGGAGGGTGAGGGGACAATGGCAAGTGGGTCAGAAGGGAACCGAGAGGAAGCAAATGAGGCCCTAGGACTCGGGCAGCCACTGCAAGCCAGGAAGTGGCTCCTCATCGTGAAGCTGAATTGGCTTGTACCTTCATCTCAGACTTTCAGCCTCCAGCATCACGGGACAGCAGATGTCCGTGGCCTAAGCCACCCAGCACCTGGTATTTAGTTATGGCATTCAAGACTCCAGCAGGGACTTCAGGAGAAGTTTTCTTTGGGGTTCTCCTTTGCTGAGATCTCAGGGATGAACCGTGTTCCCCTTTCAATGACATCTCTCCTCCTGTTCCCAGAAGAGGTGAGGAAACTGAATCCAACTTCTTGGGGACAATGACAGAAAAGCTTTCTTCTGGTCTTGGCCCTCACCTCTCCAAAGTCTGTGTAAGGCCAGGGTCCTGGGAAGTGGGCTGTGGGGACAGCTCCTGAACCCAGGAAAACTCGACTCCTGAGGTCACGGAACAGGTCGCTGTCGGGGCTGGGAGCTGCTCAGCTGGCAAGAGGGCATAGAGTACCCCAAACTGGGAGCAGGGGGTTTCCTCCTCAGGAGGTCACAGAGGTCTACTCAGGCTGCAGTGACACAGGACCGCAGAGTAGGGCCTTGAACAGATGATCAGGGTCAGCAGGGTTGTTGCTGTGAGGCCTGTCCTCCGGGACTGTAGGTGGCGCCCTCTCTGTGTGTCCTCATATGGTATCTCTCAAGCTTGTTAAGGCTTTTAAAATTAAACAAATATCAAGTATCCTCTGTGGTTTCTGTATTATACACGATGTGGCTGGCAGGGCTCACTTAGCTCATTTACTGAGTGGCGGTCATAAAGAGTGGCCACCAAATGCTGGCGGGGCTTGTGGGAAAAAAAGGCTCCCTTCTCCACTGTTGGTGGGAGTGTAAATTGGTGCAGTCAATATGGAAATCAGTGTGGAGATTCCTCAAAAAACTGAAACTAGAGGTTCAATTTGACCCAGCTATTCTTGGTACCTTCCCAAAAGAGTGAAAAGCATCATATCACAGTGTTTTATGCACACAAATTGTGATAGCTGACCCTTGGATACAACCCAAATGCTCATCAACAGATGAATGAATAAAGAAAATGTGGTTTTTACATGCAATGGAATACTATTCTATCATAAAGAAGGATAAACTTGAGACCTTTTTAGATAAATGAATGCAACTCGGGACCATAAATAAATCAGACATGTGTAAACATCACATTCTTTCTCTTGTGTTAGAAATCCAAGGCACAAATAAGAACCAGAATGGATAATAGATACTGGGAAATAGGAAGAAAATGCTCAGTTGGGAATGTGGGGGAGAAGGAAAGTGAAAAAAAGAATTAAGATATGTTACATAACTGTAACTACTCCCCGCCATGAATGCAACCACTATGTGGTGCATATATGTACTAACAAAAAATTTAAAGATAAGAAATAAAATATAAAATTCAAAGCAAAATAAATCACTCAATATTTTAAAAACAAAAAAACACCCAGCCCTTTCCTAGAATGCAACCCTTCCAGCTTCTGCTCTGTGCAACAGTGTCCTGGGGCCACATTGTGGTCACTCACCACCTTGACTCCAGAGGCTTATGGGGAATCAGTGGCTCGCACTCTTCCTGCTGTCTCCAGCTGCTCCTGCCCCCAGGGCAGGTCTCCAGCGCTCCATGAGCAGAAAAGTTACTGCTTTCACTGTGCCTTCTGCGAGCAGCTCCATACCTGCTTCCACAGCCTCTCACTTCCCTTTCCTAAGGAACTGGCTTGATCTTCTTCAGCTCTTGCAGATAAAATTTCTTATTATTTCCTCTTTCTTTCTAGTTAAAGCTTTAGCTTATAAAATACAAGCTTTAGTTTGGAAAAGTAATTGTAATGGTAAAGTATGTGCAGTAAGTAAATAAATCCTAAAACTGTGCATCATTTATATATCATGATCTTCTGAGGGACGGCCAAAGGTGAGAGAATACCGAGAAGAAACGGGAAAGGAAATTTCTACACTGAAAACTTCAAAACAGTGAAGAAAAAAAGCAAAGAAACACTAGAAGTTAGAAAGACTCCCATGTTCATGGATTGACTGAATTTACATAGTTAAAGTAGCCATAGTAACTGAAGTGACCTAAAAATTCAACGCAATTCCCATCAAAATGCCAATGACATCCTTAGAAAAGACAATCCTAAAATTACATGGAAACACAAAAGACTCAGAATAGCCAAAGTCACCCTAAGCGAAAATAGCAAGACTGGAGGTACAATTTGAAATTATACTATAAAGCCACTGTAACATAAACAGCATGGTACTGGCAAAAAACAGTCATGTAGGCCAATGGAACAGAATACAGAACAAAGAAACAAAGCTATACAACTATATCCTTCTGATTCTGGACAAAGAAACCAAAAATATATGTTGGAGAATAGACAGTCTTTAACAAATGCTACTGTGAAAATCAGATATCCATTTGTACAATTCAAATTGGATCTTTATCTCTCACCCTGTAAAAAAATTCAATTCAAAATGAATTGGGTTCATTCATTTTGAATTGAATTGGGTTCAGGGTTACATATAAGACCTGAAACTTTGGAATTGCTAAAAGAAAACATAGGAGAAACACGTGATAGCATGGACACAGGCAAAGACTTCCTGACTACGATTCCAATAGCAGAGGAAATAATAACGAGAATCAGTAAGTGCAACTCCATCAAATTAAAGTTTCTATACAGCAAGGGAAAAAAATAACAGAATAAGACAGATTACAGAATGGTAGAAGATCTTTGCCAGTTACTCTTCTAACAGATCAATATCTGGACTATATAAAGAAATACAAAAATTTAACATCAAAAAATAAAATAGCCAAATCAGTAAATGGGAAAATGAACTGAATAGACACTTATCAAAAGAAGTTCAAATGGTCAATAAGTATATTGAAGAAAAAAACCCTAAGAAGATAACCCCATACCGGGGATTTGGCTCAGTGGCATAGGAGCCTGCCTGGCAAGCACAAGGTCGTGAGTTTGATCCCAAGTACCAAAAAACAAACAAACAAACAAACAAACAAACAAAAAACCCAAGAAGATAACCCCAGCCAGGGATTTAGCTCAGTGGCTTAAGTGCCTGCCTGGCGGGTGCGAAGTTGTAAGTTCGATCCCTGGTATCAAAAAGAAAAGAAAAAAAAAGAAGGTAACCCCACTCCTGCACTTCCCTCTGGCTATTGCTACTCCATGCTCTCATCCCCTGCACAAGCTCTGTGGAAACTGACCTTGCTCAATTTCTCTACTTCCTGCCTCACTCCTCAAACAGGTGGGATTTGGCTCCTGCCACAACCACCAGTGATCTGACGTCATCAGATACGGTTTATTCTTGGCTGTACTGACCCCAGAAGAACCACGCAGATCAGTACCAGGGGTTTTCACGACCCTCCTCTGCTCCTCTGCTCCTCAGAATCTGACGTTGCTCCGTGCTGGTCTCTGCCTCAGCTCCTTGCGTGCATTCCATAGCACAAGTGTCCACTGGCGTTTCTCCCTCAGCTCACAGCTTTGCTCACACAGTTTCCTGAGAAATCCGTGTGTGTGTGTCTGTGGTACTAGCACAGAATAATAGATTACGTAATAGATTTATGATGGTATATCAGCATATACATACAACATGTTTTGAATAGTGTCATCCCATTCCCTCTCCCGTCTCCCCTCTGTCCCATTCCCCATCTCTAAATGACCTTCTAGTTTCCTGTGCTCTCTCCTTTGTTTTTGTATTTATTTTGTATTTTTTAATTTAAGTTTCTTACATAAGCAAAAGCACATGATTTTAGCTTTTAGAGCCTGATTTATTTCTCTTAACATGATGGTCTCCAGTTCCATCCTTTTTCCTGCCAATGACATGATTTGGTGCCTCTTTATGGCTGAATAATACTCTATTGTGTACACAAACCACATTTTCTCATTGAGATCCTCTTGAATGCATTTGACACGCATTAACCATCTAGTGCACTGGCTGATGGCCTCAGATCCATGCTTTTAACATCTGTCTGGATATTCAGACCCTTCTATCCAACTTTCGGTTGACACTGTCATCAGGATTTTCCTCTGATCTATCAGATTCATCATGTTTGAAAGGTAAGTGATCACACACACACACACACACACACACACACACACACAATCTGCCATGACAATTGCTTTCTCTCCCTAAATTTCCAGCCTAAATGCTTCCAATCCCACCTCCAGGTTAGAAATTCACAGTCATTCCCATCTTCAGTCACGAAAACTTGCCCCATCTACTCCATGTCTACTAACAGCATCCTGGTAACTTTGCGTACAATGCACCCCACGCCCTTGCCCTTAAGTCCCTCCCCCAATGCATTCCTACTTTTCACTTTGTGATTTTCCCAGCTCTATTTCTTCTACCTTAAAGTACCTTCTTTCTATGTCTTTTCCTCCACTCTTACCTGAAATTAGCTCTAAATAATCCTGATACATTTTCCTTAGCCATTGACTTCTACAAACCTTCTAGAACCCCCTAGACCTGCTCATATCCTGGCAGTCTGGGCTCACATATTGCTCAATTCTTACTGGTTCAAATGGCACATAGAAATATATATATATTTGTGTACATGTGTGTGTTTATATACTAAACAAGAGCTTTCTTTAAGTGGCCCCCTCGTCTCCTTTGCATCTTACTGGAAGTAGTTGAGGAGTAGCTACCTCAGTTTCCAGTACCTGGCTTCCCCTGTGCTCCCCTGTGCTCTGCCTGTTCCCTCCTCTCTTGTCTTACTTGCTTTGCTCTGTGAAGCTTTAACTTTCTAGCTACAGTTAGCCAGAAAGCGTGATGAGGCTCTTCTCTGTTTCCAGCCTCCTATTCCCTATTCTAGGCACATAGCTCACATCAGTTAGTTATACAAGGTCCTTTGTGCACAGCTCAGTTAAATGTTCGCTAGTGCTACAGTAGTTGTGAAATGTGACCCATTTAACACATTCTGGTTGGCTTTCTCAGGAACCGAGTCAACCATAACTTATTAGTGCAATGCAGCCTCTCCGCCCAGCCCCAATAAAGTTGTCCACAGCAGTGAAACCAACAGTCTGTTTAATAGCCCAGATTTTACTCTTGAGCAATCTGCTCTTACTTTGATCTGTTTACTACTTTTGATGAGCACATTCATGTGTCACATGATGCTCCCCTGATTTCCATTCTGCCCAGTTTCTTTTTTCTCTCAATTCACGGAGGTTCCAGAATACGACTCCTTCAGCTGGTTCAAGAATGCCCAGCTCTGATGAGTTGGTCTCTACCTGCTAAAAGTACTAAAGACTGGTTTCTATGTCATGTTTCTAAGACTTTTTAACTATGTAAAGATCATTGTTCATAGTTGTCTGATGCCTCATTAAAAAGCTGTGTCAACATTGATTTAACATTTCCCACCTCTGAATATTTAGATTGTTTCAAGCTTTTGCTGATAGAAGAAATGTTGTAATGAATACCTTTGTTTTTGTCTTTTTATCACTTTATTTTAAACAGGTAAAGAACATGATACATGCACATGACCAAAAAATTAAAATGTACAAAGCAATAATTAAGTTCAGCTCAGGCCATAGGGGTGGCCCTAAGCCAATCGGACTGGTGTCCTTCTAAGAAGAGAAAACTTACATACACAGAGACACCAAGGGTGCACACAACCGCTGACATGTTCATGTGAGGACACAGAGAGACAGTGGCCATCTGTAAGACGAGAAAGCCTCAAAAGGAGCCAAGCATGGTCTCAGGATGCGGCTCAGGGCTGGAGTGCTTGCCTAGAGTACATCAGGCCCTGCGTTCTATCCTCAGCACTCAAGGAGAGAGAAGGAGAAGAACTCGATCTTCATCCTGGACTTTTTACCTCCAGAACTTGTTGTAATAACCAAGGCATTTAGGTGTGGCCATCCTAGCAGCACTTACAGCTGTTCTATTATGCAACTGTCCTCCCTCTTTTTTTTTTTCACTTAAAATGTCTCAGAGCCCCCATGTAACTACAAAAGCACATGCTATATTCTTTTTAGTGTCTGCATAATAGTTCACACTGTAGATATACCGTCGGTTATTTTACCATCTATATATTTCCCTTGAAAAACAAAATTTCAATTAATATCATGTACGATCATGTACAAAATTCTTTGGGTACATGTATGACTATAGCCATAAGATAAATTCTTTAAAACAAAATTGCAAACAGTATGTGCCCTTAAAACTTTAGAGACACTGTCAAATTGTCTTCCAAAAATGAAATCCATGAAGTGCCTATTTACTCTAACCTTGGTCTATGCACTGTAACTTCTATAAATTTATCAACCTATTACTGTAAAAACCAGGATCACTACACAATTGGAACATATGGTTCTCTTTTATACCTCACAGAATTGCTGAGACATTTATTTAGTTACTTTGCATCTATTTACCAACAGAGGAGAAAATTACCTTTGTTAAGGAACAAAGAAAAAATGGGATTTGAAAGAAGGAAAGGGTTATATATATGTACAAACTCCCCACATTGAGCATAATCATTATGTAACTACAAACAGGCACTAATAAATATTAAAATTAAAAAATAGACAAGGAATATAAAGAAAATTAGTTTAGCTTGGCTTAGTTTAGTTTTCAGTTTAGTTTAGTTTTTGCTTTATGGATTCTCCAGAAACCCTGATCACTCTAGCACACAGCATCCTTGGCAAGCTCAGATACGTCTCTTTCTTTCAACCACCTTCACCCCAATTAGTTTGTTTCCCCCTTCAGATTTTTAAAAATATTTTGCATTTTCTGTTTGGCGCACTCTTGGTTTCATACATACCAAGAGGTTTGGAAAATGAGATAGACCATTCCTTATCATGTGGGTAAAGATCCTACTAATTCTAGAATTTAATAGCTACCTTTCAATTTCCAGGATCTCTCTCAACTGCCGTACATACACAACCACCAAACCATTAAGTCTAAAAATATATTTTCAAGAACTAAGGACGATGAGGTATACTGGATCAGGATCCAACTAGGAAAACAGAAAACACTTGGAGAATTTTAAAATAGAGGAGATTTAAATCAGAATATTGTTTCCACATAAAATAAAAGAGGCAAGGACCCAAGAGGTAAAGGAATGCGGAGATTAACAGTGTTATTAGATGGCAAAAGGAGACTATTTCTACAACCCAGGGCTGGCCCGACTCAGCAGAAGCTAGAATTTCTTCAACCCTGTGCAGTCGGCTGTAACCACTGAACAGACAGAATCAAGATCATAGCCACGGCTTAAGTCAGAGGAAGGAGACATCTGTCAGCTGTCCCCTTCCCCTGCCCTCAGCCGATACATTACCATGGAATGAATGGGCTGCTGCAGTCCAGGCTCTCATGTGCAGAAAGAATACCCACGTGTACACCCAGCTATATTTAGTGAAGATCCTGGGAAGCTGTGCATGGGATGAATCTGTTCTGACAAAAGATCAGGCACAGACAGAAGACAGAGGTACCAAGGTGACAGGGAAGTAAAACCTCCGCACACAGGTTAGAGCACGTGGAAATAGCAACAACAACCCCAGATAAAGGAGGCTTTCAGGTTTTAAGGCTGTCCACCTCAGCTCAGGTGTCCCCCTGTATCACTAGGCGTGATGGACAGGAATGACTGACAGGGTGCTGCGTCATCACAGGGACTCTCAACACGCATGCTCATCCAAGACTTCACTCTGATCTTAATGACATGTATGAGATGCAGTGCATATTCATGAACCTTTAATGAGCGGCGATAGGGTGAAGATGACCCAAGGTCAGGTTAGGAGATCAAACTCGCAAGTGCTCCTGTCCAGAGCTTCAGAGATCCCCTGGGTTTTTGTTATTTTCTTTCCTACCTCTCTGGGGACAGTGGAAAGAGGACTGACCATAGGGTACTGTTTAGAATTAAATGGAGGGAAGGAAGTGATTTCCTCAGCTCCATTTTTTGCTACTCATACTAAATATGCTCTATGGTCTGAATCAGCCAGATGACTCGGAAGCCTTGAGAAGCCACCATGAGTATGGAGCAGGGGAAAGGCAAGGAGTCGTGCAAATGGCTCCTGGCACCAGGGTGTTTTGTGTTGGGTGGAGAAGTGAAAGCAATAAGGAGGAAGTAAATGACACTAAAACGAGAATCTGAAATCTTAGATTACATTGCTGATTTTGCAAATATTTATACATAGTTTATCTTATAATAGTTTCTGTGCCCTCTCACCAGTTCAAATGAGATCACTATTTAACTCAATAGGTTAAGAATTGAAATGAGAATCTGTCAGGGAGATAGAGAGCAAGAGGCAGAGAGAGAAATATCTGCCAGGATGGGCTGGAACTGGAGGTCTAAATCATGGCTTCTAAAATGTACATGTATGTATGTGTATGTGTGATTTGTACCTGTGGGGGAATGAATGCATGTGTATGTACATACATACATGAATACATGCACATGTATTTTCCTAACTGTCCATTGAAAGGGCCCACGTGCATGGCACCTGGAGATGGATTCTATTACTGTTTGTCACTAAAAGTAACGGTAGCTCTGCAGAGAAATGGCTGATTCAAGGATCGGGGCCTGAATAGGGTAAGACAAACCTAAGGTATCTTATTATGCCTCAAAGTTAGGAAACAAAATAAGGGGAGTGAACATGTCACCAGGACACAGGGGCCAACAGGAAGGGATTTCCTCATTCCAAATAGGAGACAATTTTAGTACCAAAATAATTAACGATGATAGCGTATCATAAAATGATTGGCTATATGAGTGTAGAATCTATACTGATAATAAATTAATGGCAAAATAAAGAGAACAGCAGAGGAGAAGTCTGGCTCTCACTTATAATAAATCCTTCATACCAGTTGATCAAATTGGAAGGAGTGTTGGAGTTGGGGGGAAAATGATTTTACATACATAATAGTAAAGATTGGTCCAGGCAAGAATTCAACATAGATGATAAATCCAAGGGGATGAGAAGCGGGATATTAGCGCGGTCTTAGAAGTGTGTCCTCGGGTGTCCCATCAGTGGAAAAATGAGATGACAGCTTGATGTGCCGGTGAACATCATTCCTGAAGAGCACAGGACTGTCACATGTCCCGGGATGCAGTTCCACAACAAGGACCCAATGTGACTTGTGGAGTATTTGGGTCAAGAGTACCTGACAGGAATCCAGTCATGAAGAAAGATCGTGAGGCCTGGGACAGGGTGTCATCTCAGCACCTGCCTCCTCCTGGTCTCTGCCCCAGGCTCTTTGGCCATAGAGTGCAGTTTGTGCATCTCATTACCACACCTGCTGTATGACAGTTGGGACCCATAGGCAGGGTTAGATTAGGGAACCAGGCACCTTTAAGAAATGCATCTCAGCAAACAAATGAGCCCAGGGTCTGTGGTTTTGACCCCTGCCTCTCTGCTCCCTCCTGTGAGAGCTGCCATAGCTCCCCGAGTTTCCCCAGTACCCCACAAGACCAAACCTCTAGCAACAAGCTCATCCCTAATCAATCAAGTGTCAGTCTTCAAGGGGGTGGAGACAGGACCGCTACCCCACAAAACAAGTCTGCAGCTTCAGCCAAGTTTGTACCAGAAAGCCAGGTGACAAACTCCTCCTGAAGATTAACCAGCACACATCTTCCCCTCTGGAGCCAGGAAGCGATGCTCAAATGAAGGACCAGAGCTCCCCCAAAGCGAACCACAGCCATTCTCAGTGACAAGGTCCGGAGCTCCTCTGATGATAACGGCCAAGTTCATTTCAGGGGAGCCAGCATGAAAAGCTCCTCCAGGAAAACCCACAGCTCCACACAACAGCACTTAGGAGAACCCACATGCTAACTCCTCCCATTCTCTTTTTATGTTTGCAAAAATCCCCAGGTGGGCCCCACTCGGCACCATGTTGATTTAGTTCAGCTGGTGTTGACCACTAGTTTTTACTCCACCACAGGGCCCTAGCGTCATTCTCCCGCCATGGGTCTTTTGAGATGATGGGGCTCTTTTGACAATTCTTTCTATAGTGGGTAGATGGACCCACTTGGTACCCCCCCCATACATCCTTGCTTCCTCTCTTTCCTCAATAAAACTCCTGTGCATCAAACATCAGAGGCATATTTTGATTTCCTAAATTATTCCCCCAGCTTCGGTCATTGTGTGTGTCCACGTCCACTTTAGACTTCATCTGGGGAAGAGGAGGCAAATGGGCAGGGAAGAGGTAAGGAGATGTAGAAAAGAAATAAAAGAACTGACAAAAGAGGATGGTCTGAATTTCTCTCAAAGGAAACAGGAAAATTCAAGTAACTGTCATCAAATATCCACTGGACACAGAATCAGAGAGCTGAGTCAGGGTTTGGAAGCTGAGAGGCAAGCCGGGAGACAGAAATGACGAGCCCTATTGCCCTGAAGGACTGAGAGATCTCCAGAGACTGTAAGAGAAGAGAAACCTTGAAGTGGGTGCCTTTGACCCAGGAACCATAACTTGGCCCAAGTCATTGCAGGGAAGACTTAAGTCTGTTTTAGGAAGAAGAAGTCCTAACTAGAGAACATGGTTACACTGACGGCTGTAACATAATGGGCCACGCAGACCTCCGGGGATCCCTGTGACAAAGAGAAAGCAAAGGAAACAGAGATTCTCCCCAAACTTGTCTCTGACACATGCACAGCTTTGGTTGCTGAAAGGTCAGATCAAAGGGAGCCATGGTACTGGGCAAAAGGCTGTGAGGCCCAGGGGACAAGCCAGGACTCAGAGGAGGGAGCCTGGTCCAGCTCCTTCCCTGGCTATGGGTGGACACAATGGGCATCTTGTTCTGCTGTCCTGCCTGCCAAAGCTCTTGCTCAGGGCACTCACTACTCAGAGCAAGACTCTTCCCCCAAAAGACCTGTCAAAAGGATTTAAGGCTCAATAGTGCTTAGAACTGCTGTGATAGAAATTACTCTTCCTTGGGCTCCACACAAGACCCTGTAACTACCTGTAGAAACTCTGCCCCTAAAAACAAAAGAAAACAAGCAGAAGAAAGAGGAAGAAGAGAAAGAAGGAGCCCCTACCCCACAATCTGGGACTACCCATTTCCACTGAAGTGAGGGCACAGAATTAAAGTCCCCAGGAGAGTCGGTGAACTTACAGGAAAGGCAGACTCACTCCTCAGAAACACGTGTCCTGCCTGGCATAGTGAGGCACACCCGTAATCCCCAGCTACATGGCAGGCTGAGGCAGGAGGATCAAAAGTTGGAGGCCAACCTGGGCAACTCGGCAAGGTTCTGTCTCAAAAAACAAACAAACAAACAAGACTAGGGCTATAGTTTAGTGTGAACCCTGGGTTCAATTCTCACTATGCAAAACAAGGAAAGAAAAAAATACACATCCTGAGGGTCTCCTAAGGACTTTAGAGGTGAAAGGTAGGTTCCCTGCAGGGGAGTCAGAGGTCCCAGGATCAGGCATTCTCAAAGGTCAAACACTGCTTCTCCTGCAAGACGTAAGGCCTGGGTGAGCCTATGGTTGGAAGAACAGCCATTGGGATGTATGACTTTCTTTTCTAATAATGCCTAATGGCAAAGAATCATAAAAGAATGCTAAGAAGGCCAGGAGTCAAACGGACTCCAGGGCACATTTTGAAGTCAGGAAAAAACAGTATGTTCTGGCCAGAACATGAGGTTGATGAACAAAGAGACAAAAAGTACGTGGAGTCAGAACAAACTGTACTGTTACCCTTGAAGGAGCAGCACAGCCATTAACTTCGCCCAGTGATTCCAGAAGTCAGCCCCCAGAAGGGAATCTACTCAGTTGAAACTGGACATCTGAGAATAAAAAACAGATAATAGAAATGGGGAGGTAGATCATTCTCAGATGGGAAGAGATCTAGAGATGAGAGGGAACACAAAAAGAATTAAGATATGTTGAGTTCACCTCCCACAATGACACAGCATTATGTACTGCAAACGTGTACGGACAAAATTTAAAAATTTTTAAAAACAGGCATGTAGGGAAAATGTACGGCCACTACACATGATGGTGAAAGATTTAAATTGTTTACTCTAAGATCACAAATAAAATAAAGATGCCCGGTGCCAGGTACCAGAAAAAAAAATTCCCACACTCTTACTCCTTCAACTCAACCTAGCACCACAAGTTCCATAGCCAAAGAAAGAGACAAGAAAAAATAAATAAGAGTATCTGGTTTGGAAAGAAATGAATGAAAGTATCTCTGCTTGAAGTTGACAAAATCTCATACATACAAAAGTTCTTAAAAATCACCAAAAATCTGTTACAGCCAATAAATTCACCAAGCTTACAGAGTACCAGATCAATATAACAGTAATTATATTTCTTTTTTTTTCAGTATTTGTATTTCTATACATTAAAAAAACCTCGAAAATAAAATTGAAAAATGGTGCTTTCATAAGAGATTGAAAACAAATAAAACAGGAATAAATTTTAAACAATAAATGCAAGTGTAATTTTGTGCATAGAAATCTACAAGGTATCACAGAAAGACATTAAAGGCATTCTTTAAATGGAAAGATAGTTCTTGTTCATGAGTTAAACCATTTAATTTTGTTAATATGGCAAAATGTGCATTGAATATTACAGATTCAATGCAGTAGCAATGAAAATTCTACATGGTTTTTTCCAAAAATTGACAAGTTATCCCTAAAACTTACATGGAAACACAAAGGACTCAGAACAGACAAATGAATCCTGCAAAGAAAACAGCACGCTGTATTACTCACAATGTCCAATTTTAAAAGTTACTGTAAGTCTACAATAATTTTGTGTATATTTTGTGTAAATCTCTGGTATATAAAGACAAGCATATAGATTAGTGGAATAAAATTAAGATGCCGGATAAACTCTCACATTCACAAGGGTGTCAGGACAGTGAAATAAGTAAATCATAATGTTTTCATCAGACAACCATTCAAAGAGAATCAAGTGAGTCACCTGTCTTATGCCATGCACAGAAATTAACTCAAAATGGATCTAAGGCCCAAATGCATGAGCTACACTATAAAATTCCTAGGGAAAAAATCATAGACATAAACCTCTGTGACCTGGATTAGGCAATGGTCTCTTAGATATGACGCCCAAGCTGGGTGTACTGACATATGCTTGTCATTCCAGCATGAGTTTCAGCCCAGTGTCAGCAATTTAATGACTTAGCAATACCCTGTCTCAAAATAAAAAATTAAAAATTCCTGGAAATACAGTTCAATGGAAGTGCCCCACTATCAAAAAGTAATTAATTTTAAAAAATAAAAATACAACCAAGGAATAAACAAATAAATTGGACTTCACCAAAACTTAAAAATGTCTTTCCTTCAAAGTACAGTATCAAGAAAGTAAAAGGAAAACTCACATAATGAAAAAAAATATTTGTAAATAATACAATTAATATATCTCAAAAAAGTCTGAGTTCGTATGTTCAACCAGTCACATGATGATATTTGGTTGTCACATACCCTTACATACTGTCATTTGGTAGATGTCAATGAGACGAGATATTGGGTTCTATAAAATAATATTTGATGAAAGTTGAAAGAGGTTCAATTTATGCTAGTTGCCCTAGCATAAATTACTGTACAATTATGGTGGTAGTCTAACATGGTAGAAGGCCAAAGCAGAAATGCTTACCACGTCCTCCTTCTTCTTCAACCCTAATTGCAACTCCCTTTCCCATTTGCGCACAGAAAATTCCAATCAGTTCCTCACGCATCATCAATGCCCTCCCCAAGCACCGCTTCCGGTCAGAGGTCATAGAACCTCCCGCCATGTTTGTCTCTGGTGAAGGAGACAACCCAGCACCATGGGTTGTGTAAACACGTTCTTTTCTTTTTTACTTTTCACTTCTCTATTGCACCAGAAAACTCTAACAAAAGTAACTACTAGCTTTGTTGGGGATAAAAGAGACATTAAGATCTGGTGGGACAATAAAGTTCAGTTATCACGTACTATATATTGTCTTACCCTTCCTCCATGTTAAACAGTTAACCAAAGGTCAAGGATGAAGTTTTTCTCTTTTCTTTCTCTTTGCCGAATGAATTTGACCTTGTGTTAACAGCTCACAAAAGCTTATCAAGTTTTTCTCACAGCTTGGTAAGCAGTATGTCAATCATCCCTTTTTAAATTCTTTCTTTCTTTTTTTTCTCTTCAACTGTGTTTTAAAGGACCTTGGTTATGGCTCTGCTAACTCAGCAAGCATGCACAGCAGAAACTCAGTGTGGTGGAACATGCCTGTAATCCCAGGACTTGGGAGGCTGAGAGGAGATTGCCATGAGTTTGAGGCCAGGCCAGATGATACAGCAACATCCTGTCCCCCCCAAAAAAAAAATTGCAACTGCCTACCTACCTCTGCTCATGGTTCAAAAGTAGTTCCTGTTTGTTAAATTGCATCTGCTTGGCATGAGGCCCTCAGAGACTAAGGAAGACTGGGTTCTGCTCCTGGATGGTCACAGGAGATGTTGGCAAAAGTCATCCTGTGGGTACAGGTTGTAGCATACACCTCAGCTATCATGTGAAAGATCAAGAATAGACATGTAAGTATTGACAGATACCACACAGTCTTCTAGACAGCTACAAAAGAGAAATGCAAATGTTTAATGAATGATAAGTGTTTGCTTCAACAGGAGATATTTGTTATTGAAAGAAATTTTTGAAAACTTTCTCCACTTGAAATTTTGTCTGGCCGGGTGTGGTGGGACATGCCTGTAATTCCAACACTCAGGGCAGGATGATTGCTCCAAATTCAAGGCTAACCTGGGCTACAAAGTGAGTTCAAGGCCAGCCTGAACTGCATAGTGAAACAATGTCTCAAAAAATTTTAAATACAACAGTAAATTAAACAGAGGAAGCCATAAGCTTGGCATTTGGCTATGACGAGATTCTCTGGCAGAGGTGACCAAGACTTGCACAGGGTATAATCTCACTGTGCTGACGTCATTGAAAAAGCGATATTTGAGGAAAGATCAAAGTCAGTGAGACACTGAGATGTGACATATTTTCTTGGTCTTTCCATGATAAATTATTTCCATCTATTTTTCATGGTTATTTTGTTGTTGTTG
>PVJX010008812.1:0-63651 GCA_004027295.1 Dolichotis patagonum
ATTTACCAGAATCCACAGCATTCTGATTCCAAATTGAATTAAAAAAAAAAAAAAAACTAAACCACAAGCAGCACCCAACCCCTTCTCCCCCACTGGGGTTATAGTGGGGGGGTGGGGAGAAGAGGAGGGCAGCTTCACCAAGGCCATGGCTCCCTCACTCCTGGCCAAGGGAGCTAGGTGAAGGGCAAGGGCTCCCCGAAAGATTGGGGGGTAGGGGAAACCAAAATAAAACGTCAAATAAACTGTCATGGCAGAAGCACAGTGATCAGGATCTCTTCTCCACAATCATACTTCTGCTCAATCTCCTTGCCAAGGTCTCAGGCAGACGAAGGTCCTCTCGCACCTCCCCACTGTTCTGAAGCAGTGATAGGTACCCATCCTGGATGCCAATCAGCTGGAAATCATTCCTTTTGATGTTCGGGACATCCATATTGTGAGTTGATGGGCAGATATCTTCATATTTCTTCCCAGTAAAGATGTCAATACCAACCAGGTGGACCTTGGCATGGCCATGCTTGCCAGTCTTCGAAGTAGACATCTCGACGATCTTACATGGCCGGCCTTTGAGCACCACAAAGCCATTCTTACGTAATGCTGAGCACTGCATTGGGAAGGTAGCTGAGGCCCCTGCATCTCCTGTCTCGAAGTCCAAATCATCTGCCATTTTAAGAGGGTTGGATTCCAACTCTCGCGAACGCACTGACCCGACTCTGTCTGCTCGCCGTGAGCCCAACCGCTGCCTCAGAGCCCGCTGCCGCCGCCGCCTCTACCCCATTTCGTGTTTTTCTAGGAATTTGTTTTGTTTTGTCTTATTTAGTTTTGTTTTTGCCTCTAATACAGAAAGAACAGGTGTACATGTAGAGATTCATGCATGCGTAGAACTTCTAAACAGTTTATGAGAACTGATTATACACTGCACGATGACATGAACAGCTATTGTGAAGAGAGAGACACTAAGGTACCCAGTGCTGATTCTGTAGCATCATCATGTGAAATCCAGCAATACTATTATTCTTTGTTCAGAGTGACTGAGTCTGTTTCATTTTGTTTAATTTCAACATATGTAAAGGTATGGACAGCTATTTTGAAGAGAATGAGAGACATTATGGCAGCCATTGTTGACTTCCCTATTGTCTGGTCTTGAAGACCTAAAACGCCTTCATCACCCTGTTCTGATCAGTTCTACACTATTTTGTTCGGTATGAATTCACTACGTGTGAAGATATGGACGACTATGTGGAAGAAAACAAGAGACAATGTGACAGTGAAGATCTCCGGTGGTCTTGCTTTGAAACTGTTTTCTTATGATCTGTTTTGTTCTGTTTAATTTTACCCTCTTTAAAATAAAATTTAAAAAAAAAAGCTAGGGGAGATGAGATTTATGTAGCACTTAGGTCCCTCAATGAGAAATATCTCTATTATCCAAAGTTACCACCAGCCGACCTCAGACACAGCAGACACTCCACAGAAAAACGCTGCTGATTTGTAAGCAACTAGCAGGACCTGGGGGCAGGCACCCTAAGAGGAGGCGGTAGGCAGGAGGTTCCCTCGGGGACAGCAGGCGGCTATAGCCACAAGCGCCCAGAAGAGGGCAGCCAAGAGCCGCCGCCATGGCCCTGCCGAGGGACCGGGCTGGGGGGCGGGGGGGGGGCTCGCGGCGGGCACCGCGAACCCAGAACGGGCTGGGAACGGGCCGGATCGGCGGAGAAGTGCGGGAGGAGGAGACGTGCGGGCAGCCCGGGCTCAAGGGATCCCACAGAGCGAAGCTGCAGGCCAGGAGAACCGCGGAAAACCGGAGAATAGAACCGAAACCGCCGGCGGCCGGGCCCCGCGCCCCCGCGCCGCCCCGCTGCAGACTCCGCAGCCGCGCCGACCCGCACGGCCCGGGGATCGCCGGGCGTCACCGCACGCCGAGCTCCAGCCAGGCCCAGGCCCCGTGACCCCCCTGCACTCCCGCCTTCCGTCGGACGACCGGGCCTGCTCCGCGCCACGCGGGGAGGCGGCGGGGGCGGGGGCGTGTCAGCGCGGTCCCCGGGGGAGGCCGCACCCCCACGCCCCTCGCGCTCCCCTCCAGGCCTCTCGGGTCTGCTGTTCCTCGCCGCCTGACTCTCCCCGCCCCGGGCGAGGCGCGCGCTCCTTCTCCTGCTCGAGCAGCCGCAGGGCTCAGAGCACCGGGCAAACTGCCCACCCTTTGGTGCGCAGAGGCTGGTTCAAGGCTTCAGCAAACCAGTCAGCCCGCACCCTGGAGCCCTGGCCCCATTAGCAATCAGAAAGGCGGCGCCCGCTTCTCCTGGACCAAAGCTGTCAGGGTGGAGGCTTCTGGAAGCATGCCACCCGCCTGAGGGACAGAAAGGGACAGAGAGGCCTGGCCCACACAAATCCCAGAATTCAGTTGCCGTGATTTAGAGCTGGGTTTGTGTTCAACTGTACATAACAGGAGCCCAAAACCAGGGCTTGGCCAGTTTATTTTTCTCTGGAAAAACACTGATCAAAGGCCAGTAGGCAAGTTACCATTTGCTGGCGCCATAACATCAAAGACCATCCTCATCACTGCTGTCCTCAGGCTCTCAGGAAGATTGCTGCATCTCCAGACATCATGCCCACATTCCCAGACAGAAGGGAAGGAAAGCACACATCCTTTTTAATCAGAAAATAATGCAGTCCCAGGAACCCCACCCTGCATGCTTCTGCTTCCAGCTAAATGTTGTGAAAAGGGCCATGTGGCCACCCCAGCAGCAAGGCCTAGGGCTCTGAGTCCGTGCAGTTGGGCACACTGAGAGGACGGGGGGGGGGAAACATACTGGGCAGACAACTGGTGGCGTCTACCACAGTCACTTCCTTGTTTGCTGCAGAATCCCACAAGTCCTTCTTTTGGTTTAAAAGACTCCAAGGCAGGCGTACATAACTTTGGATCAAGGAGCCACAGCTGCCAAACGACAAGCCCACTGCAGAGGCTTCTGGCGTCACTGCATCACAGCCATCCTGCCATCTTCAGTCTTCGCTCGCAGTGGGTCCTGGGCCAGATGGCAGGCCGAGGAAGGGGACATAGAAAGACAGAGGGACAGTCCCCCCCAGGCAGCCAGGCCCCACCTAGCAGCCACAGCAGGCAGAAGGACCCCACCGGCACGGCACCTGGAACCCAGCTCCTCTTCCCACCTCCCCTCTCCTACAGAACCGCAGAAGAGCTACCTGTGGCCATCAGCTCTGCCCATCCTGCTGCTGACCACCCCACGCTGCTGCCCAGGCTCTGCTGGCGGCAGGAAAGGGGGAAGAGAGGAGCAACCCTGGTTTGCCACTAAGACACTTCAACATGACATGGTGCACTGCGCAGCAATGAAGAGAAGACGAGGACTCCTTTCCAGAAGGGCTGCTGACAGGAGGAAGCAGTGCAGAGGGCGTGTGTGCTGGAGAGGACGAGCTGTGATAAAGAAACCTCGAGGCTGGCACTCCTGCCTCCAGGAAGTGTCCATGCGGAGGCGTGCTCCACAGAACCAGTGCCCCAGTGCCGTGGGCTGGCAGCTCCGCGGGGAAGAAGCGAGGCAGAGAGTAGGAGGGAAGCGGGCTTTCGCGCCCTTTTCAGAGTTTTCCACTCGGCTTGGGAATGTGCGGCCTGTCTCAGAACAAAACACGTTTCTTTGAGTTAACGCACTGACTGTCATGGTGGGATGCCTGGCTCCTGGGTTCAGCTTGGTTTTGTTGTGTTGTATTATGTTGTGTTTCTGTTTTGTTTTGTTTTGTTTTGTTTTGAAAACAGGACAGACGAAATTGGCAGCCACGGTTTGGGAGAAAAATACAGGAAACCAGAAAAGTAGCACCCACTGAGCACTACAATGGAGACGCGTTCTCCGGGGGCGAGAGCTGCGGCTCCGTGGTGCACAAGGCGCTCTGTCTGCTCCCCTGCACTGGCAGCTGGGGAGAGGCTGAGGAGCGGTGTCTCCGCACCCACCTGGGCGCCCCGGGGTGGGCCGTCCTCTGCCGCACAGGCCAAGAGGGAAACGCGGGAGGCGTCTTCACAGCCTCTTCACAGCCTCCACCGTCTCCACTGCAAGCGCTCAGCTCTGCCACTGTGCCAGGCAAGCGGTGACAGTGTACGACCCAGAGGCACAGTGGTGAGCTGAGACGCTGCTGAGATGCAGACTTCGGACCAGGACCATGCCGGCACTGCCCAGGCTGCGGAGCAATGGGAACACTCTCACCGCACTGGGAAATCCCAGAGGCAGCTTCCTGACTTCTTAAAGCTGACCTATCTCCCACCACCCCATCCCGCAGCCCCCTCCTTGGCATTTCCCCAGAAGGACTGACACGTACATCCACACAGACACCTGCTCGCCGCAGGTGCTGAGAGCAGCTTTGTTCTTATGCCAAGGTTTGGGACCAACCAAGATGCATTCAAGGATGTAGCTCATTTAGACAATGGAGTATTATTCAGCACTGAAAAGAGTATCCAGCCGTGCGAAGGCAAGGAGAGAGCTTAAAGGCTTATTACAGAGTGAAAGAAGCCAGCCTGAAAGGACTTCACACGGATTGCTGCACATCCCAGGAACTGCATCCCAGGAAAGGCAGAACTAGCAGACAGAAAAAGCTCAGGTTAGTGGTCAGGGAGGGCTGGACAGGCAGTGTAACGAAGGTGCTTCCATACGCCGAAGCTGTAACTGTGATGTGGACTGGATTAGTCAAAGCCCAGCACGGACACCACCAGTAGGGACGTGAATACAAACTGCACGCTTTGGATGACGCAGCCCACAGGATCGTCAGCGGCAACGAATGCCCCTCTCCTGTGGGGGCTGAAAACGGGGAGGGGGGTGCAGCCAGGAAGTAGGTGGGAAATCTCACCGCTTCCTCTGTTTGCTGTCAAGCTAAAACCGCTCTAAAAAATAGTCTACAGAGTGCAGCAGTTGGGATTTTCTGTTTGCTTGTTTGTTGGTGTGCAGGCTGTCCTCTGCCAATCTTCGCTTTGCCATCAGCTGCCATGGTATCGGCCCCTCCCATGCAAACTCTCTGGAGACAAAGACTGCCTTTCTCAGCTCCCACCCACGAGGCTGAATATTGATTGGATTTAATGAGCCCAAAGCTGTTTTGCCTGGCTGCCAAGAACAGAACAGAGCTCCTAGCCTCCCCTTTCTCAGGCCATGCTTGTCATATCCAAGAGTAATTCTTACACCCCACTTGTCCTCCATAGCCCCAAAAGGCAACAGGCCTGTCCGCCTCGTTACCCAGGGTACCTTCCTCCCAGAGTAGCACAACCTCTGCGCTCAGGTGGTGCTGGATTAAATAACGCTCAAAGCAACCGAATGACAATGGACACTGCTCAACCTGCCTCACCTCCTTCTCTGACCGCTGACCATCCCGTGTGTGATTTTCTGTTTAGTGGTTTTGCTACCGAAAGCTTTTCCCCCAGCCTTTAAGATTCCTCTATAGCAAACTAAGTTACTGAACTGCTAATACATCCCAAATGTTTCACACATTTTTAAAAGATGTCCAAGGGAAGAGGAGGAGCTTTTACTTTCCATTGGTTATGGTTCGCGTCTGGAGGTCCCCCCAAAGCCTCAGGCTGTCATGGGGGTGGATCTTTTAAAAGCAACTGAATCTAGAGTTTGTGATTGGTTCATTGTCTAGCACTGGGGTTGGTAGTGATGGGCATGCCTCTAATCCCAGCACTCTGGGAGGCTGAGGCAATCCCAGTGTGAGTGTTGCACCCACCCCAGGGCAGGTGGTCTGTGTATAATGTAAGGGAGGGAAAGAGGCTTGCTCCTCCATTTTGTCCCTTTTGCTCTTGCTGCCTTCTGCCCTCTCTAACTGTTGTCCTCTGCACACCACCCTTCCTTGCAACCAGCTGATGATGGACTGAAACCTGAGAGCTAAATAAACCTTCCCCTCTTTAATGTTGGGTGTTGGCTACTTTGCCTTAGCAATGAGACAAGAGTGACTAAGACACCGATGTACAACTTTGGGTGGAGTTTTTACTATGTACACCATTGCTTCCCATGTCTGAATATGTTAGAAGAGACCAGTGAAGAGATTTGATGTGTCGTTTTCAAAAATGTGTCTTTCACGGGTGAGGTCTTTCTGAAGATGGTGACTGTAGAATCCTACCAAAAATTTATTGGCTTAGCCAAGAGAAAAACAAATAACTTTTGTTCTGAGTTTGGAAACCATAGAACTTTATTAAATAGTCTTACCCTCACATTCTAATATTCCTTTCTGCACAAACACTTCTTTAGGTCAAAGCCAAAAGCCTGTGTTCCACGACTTGGAATGCCACAAAACCTGTTGCCTACCTCTGGCCTGATGGGGCATACCTCTAATCTGGGAGGCTGAGGCAAGAGACCTGCAAGTAGGAGCCCAGCCTGGGCAAGTTAGGGACCCTGCCTCAAAAATTTAAAAATGTGAATAAAGGGTGTTGCTCAAGTCCTGGGTGCAATCTCCAGTACAAAAGAAAACAAAGATGCAGCCTAGGCCGGGCCCCCCAGCCCCCCAAACCCCACCCCTAGGCCCCCTACCCCCAACGCTCCGCCCCTCTTCTGCGCTGGGAGGGGAGCCCAGGAAAGACCACCACGGAGCCTGCGCCCTGCAGTCCATTGTGCTCACCTGGGAGCTCTGCTATTCCTCCAGGCCCCAGCAGGGGGCAGTCGCTCCCGCCGGCAGCTCCGCGGTGGCCGCCTCTGGGAAGCAGCGCTGCTGGGCGGTCAGACCACCGGGAAGGCGGCGGGAGCTGCAGTGGGACCCCGGCGGGATCCGCCCGCTTCCTCCGCGGGGCCGGGAGCCCGGGGCGTGGCCGGCAGAAGGACTCCCGGGTCAGCGACTGTTCTGGGTTATTTTGTTTTATTTTATTTTACTTTACTTTATTTTATTATTTTATTTTATTTTATTTTAAATGTAAACGTAAAGATAGACACTATTCAGTTATCGAAAACTTTAAGTGCATTCGGGACAGTGTGGGAGGAGGATGAATTTTACAAATTTGACGTTTCGGAGTCCAGACTGAGAGGGACCAATTAGCTCATTCATAGAGATTTGTTGATAACAAGTCAAAGCACGACATAAAATGTATTAAAATCGATTTCACCTTTTCTTTTTCCTTTTCGTAATGCGACAGCAAAACCTTACAGTAGTGCGTGGTTCGTGGTTTGTTCTCTTTTGGATGTGCCTTTTTAGACCGCTCTTGCCGTTGGATGGCGCCCTGACCCTAACCCTTGTCCTGCTGGGTGATGGGCCGGCCGTGGCTCACCATGCTTAGGGAGATGGACAAGGAGCCCGCTGACTTCACTGAGGCCCAGCCCAGCCCTGGGGCCCCTCTGGCCCAGGAGTCCTCAAGGACACGGAGTACGGTGCAAGGTGTGCAGCAGCGTCCAGCTGGACAAGGGGAGTGGGCTCGTCCACAGGCAATTCACCGAGGGGATCTGTCTTCCCTGGTGGCTCTGCACTGTCTGGGGGCAGCCTTGGTCCCCCTCTGAGGGCTGGTTCCACCTGTAAAGTAAGTGGTTGAGCTGTCTGTCCGACTCACACCCACTGCCACACCAAAGGCACCTGACCGCATTTCCGAGGCAATGTCCAAGCCCAGGTCTGCCTGAGTCCCAGGTGAAAGCACATTGGAGCCACATGCAAGGGCAGGCCAAGGGAACGGGAGCACGGCTGCTGCCCGCACGATGGCGCTGGGCATGCGCCTCTGTGGCCTCTCTCAGCTGCATCTCCCCACCCGGGCACGGGCACTGGGTGCCAGGAGTCTTTGAGTTGGAAACACATGGATGAGTGTAGGGGACGTTCAAGGTCCCCAAAGCCAGCAGTCCTGGAATAGCCACTAGAGCAGGCCTGGGGGCAGAGAGTGAGTGTCCAGGAAGAGGGGACAGGGCCGTTGAGCCAAGACCCAGCTCCAGTTCCGGCCCGGCCAACCACTCAGTCAGTGACAAAATAAAATAATAGCAAAAAGTGTGTGTGCGCATGTGCATGTGTGTGTCCTGCACGCACCAGGTATTTCCACCGGCGTCACGGTGGCTAAGCAAACAAGCCCTCTCCCGCTTCCAAGACAAGGCACCAAGGAGCAGAGAAGTTCTCCTCCCCGCGCACCTTTCTGGCAGGGTGTCCTTGGAGAGAACAACCAGTGCCAGCTGACAGAATGAGAGAGGGAGAGGTCGGCAGGGCCCCGCGTCCCTGCTGGGGACCCCGAAGTCCTGCACACGTGGGCTCTCCAGTTATGTCCCGCAGCTAAGAGCCAACCCCCCTTACAACGTGAGCTCACTGCAGACCGCCGTGCCCAGCTCTGCTTCCCACTGGCTATAACCCCTGGTGGTCTAGCAGCTCGCGGCCCTGGGTGGCTGTCTCCTCCGCGGCACAGCCAGGAACACATCAACACTTTCCCACCCCCGGCCTCCCACCACAGCCTCCAGCCCAGAAGGCCCTAAAGATGGTGTCCTGCGCCCCTGCTCTCCCCCAGAGGCCTCTAACAAGTGCGCAGCCACCCTGCCCGCTCTGTAGGTGCAGAGCCATGTGCCAGAACGGGGTTTTGTTCGTTCCATGAGCTAAGTCTCCAACATAGCAAAAGCAACTGCTACCGTGTCTACACCAGGCGTAAGACCCCACGCCCAGGGAGGAGGTGGTGAGAACAGGCCTGAAGACCTCAGTATGCAACTCCAGAACCTTAAAGAAGCTGGAGAGAAAGCGATAGGCTGGCTACGGCTCAGGGATTTGGGGAGAGCAGCGCATGTCTAGACCCCAGGCTCCCCATGAAGAAGGGGCCCAGGAGCCTTGCTGCCTGTCTGGGAGCCAGGGCCTCAGGAGACCCCCGCAGAGGAGCCTGAGGGAAGAGGTAGTGGCCAGCTAGTGAGGCGAGGTATAGTGGCCCTGAGTTTTTAGGACAAAGGGTGCATGACAGTCCCCCAGGAAGCAGAGCCAGCCCAGGCCATGCGGCAGCACACGCTGGGCGGGGGCAGAGGGACAGTGGGAGGAGACTGTAGCCTGCATACACTAAACAGGAGGAAAAGAGGCTTGTTCTTCCCTCCTCTTTGCTCTGGACGCTTTTGCTCTGGCTGCTGCCTTGAAGTGTTGCCCCTGTGCCATGCCACCCTGCCTTGGAGCCGGCTGATTATGCACTGAAACCTCCACAAACAGCTAAATAAACCTTTCCTTCCTTCACTTTGGGTGTCCGGTGTTTTGTCCCAGCAACAGAGAAAAGCAACCAAGACACAGGCTCAGAGGTGGGGCCAGTGGGAAGTTTTTGGACCAGGCGTCAGAGCTGGGTGACCGCTGGGAGACGTGGGGCCACAGGGCACGGCCTGGTAGCATATGGCACCTCCCATCCCTCCTTTTGTTTGCTGGCTCCTGGCAGCCCGGATGGGAGCTGCTTTCCTCCGCCAGGCATAAACCAGCCTTCTGTAATTGGTTGGTGTCAGGTATTGGATGCCTATGACAAGGAAGTGACTGAGACAGCCTGGCAGCAAAGCCTGCTACAAACCACCCAGGACAGAACCAGGGGCGGGGAAGTGTGTCAAGTCATGGGACCCGGTGGTAGGAGACACCAGCTGAGCAAGCCCTTTCCCGGCTCATCCTCTACCCCACCCTGCTGCAGCCCTGGAGAGGCAGACTGGGACCAAGGAAGGCAAACAGGCGCTCGGGGTGACAGGACCCGGCGGCCGAGGGGGCCCTGTGCACGGAGCTGGGGCAGAAGGACTTGCTCGCTCACTGTCCGGTAAGAGGAGGACATGGTCCTTCCCTGGACTGGGCACAACAGTTACAGAACGGAGACTGGGTTTTCTGGAAGAAGTGACATAATGAATTTTTCTTAGGTAAAAGTGACAAAAGAAGCCATGGATCCAGGGGTGGTGACCCACACCTGTCATCTCAGCACTCCGGGAAGCTGGGCAGGAGTATTGCAAGTTTAGTCCAAGCCCAACCCGGGCTACCTGGTAAGGCTCTACCTCAAGACAAAGAAGAGCTGAGAATACAGTCCAGTGCAAAGGCCCTGGGTTCAATTCCCAGTGCTGCGGTAAAAGGAGGACGAGGAGGAGGAAGAGAGACAAGGAGAAGCTGTCGTTGTCATGGGAGCTGCTGTGTTTATTGAGAAACTGGATAAAAACTAGGAGAGCGGGGCTGGGGATGTAGCTCAGTGGCACAAGCACCTGCCTGGCAAGTGTAAGGTTGTGAGTTTGTTCCCCGGTACCAAAAACAAAACAACAAAAACACACATGTATTGACTAGTGCTACACTTCACTGGGCCAGGGGTGTAGCTCAGCAGCACAAGTGCGTGCCTAGCAAGCACACAGTTGTGAGTCCGAGCGTCAGTAGGAAAGAAAGAAGAAAGGAAGAGAGAGAGAGAGAAAGAGAGAAAGAGAGAAAGAGAAAGAAAGAAAGAAAGAAAGAAAGAAAGAAAGAGAAAGAGAAAAAGAAAAAGAAAAAGAAAGAGAGAAGAAAAGAAAAGAAGAAAAAAGAAAAGAAAAGAAAAAAAAAGAAAAAATAGGACAAGCCTGGGAGGACAGCAAGTGAGCAAAACTCCAGCTTGATTCCATGCATCCTAAATACCCCTACTTTCTCAATATAATAGTGACACATACATACACATATTCAAAATTGGATCAGATGCTCTGTGGTATTCAAATCTGTTTTTTTCTTGAAGAATAATATATCATGAAGTTTTTCTCTTGGAAGAAAATATTCATCAAAAGTTGAGCATATTGCCATCTGGAAATGCTGTCATTTATTTCCCAATCTCTTATCCAATGTTTGCTCTTGCAAATCACACTAAAATCAAATATCCTATGCATAAATCTCTGTATGCATATTTGATTCTTTCCTAAGGATGAATTCTAGGAAGTGGGATTACCAGATTAGTGGGTGGAAACCTTTTCAAGTCTTCTTATCTCTATTGTCAAAAAGGCCAGAGTCAAGAAACATTTTGCTAAGCAGGACTGAGCTGCTGGGAATGGGCCTCTGGGACTGGACACACAGCAGACAGCTGCATTTGGGGCGAGAAGCACCCGGCGTGACCGGCATGGAGGCCACTAAAGCCGTAGAGCTGACTTGTGGTTCTTAGCTAATTGAGAATGGTGTTTGTGAGCCAGTGAGTTGGCGAGGTGTGGAGAGGTTTCTGACTAGCCCAGCATAGAAGAGCGGGGTGCTGCAGGCCCCCGCTAGACAGAGGCTGAGGGTGCTGCTAACTTCTGGTCACCAGTCACGCTGCCATCTCAGGTTCGGGGCCACCCCGTGTACCTAGCAATGGGTCTCAGGGAAAAGCAACTCCATGAGGAAGGTCTCAGAGGGGCTCAGAAGCAGTGGTGCATCCCAGGTCTGAGAACCAGCTCCCTGTCACCTCATTCCACACCCCTTACTTAGCCGAGCCTATGAGTGACTCCTGTTCCCTACGGGTAGAGTCCACCTACCCTGGCCTGCCCCCAGCTCTTCAGTGAAGCCATGGAAGGAGTATAAACACACCAGCCTTACTCCTTTGCCTTTTTCACAGCATAAAGGGCTTTCTTCCTGTCTCTGTCATTGCCTCGGCTTTGCTCTGGTTGATACTGAGTGTCCTCAATCAGGTCCTCCATAGCATTTCACTCTGACAGGATTTGCCAACCCCTTTCCCAGATTTCCCTCTCACACCTGCACTTGAAGAAATCCTCATCCTCCTCTAAGTCCCAGTTCACCTGTCCTCTCTCTACAAAGACTTCCAGCCAACCTGCCCAACATTTTTAATTTGGCCATCACTGTGCAGAGAATCGCCCATTAGACTCTACCTTTTATGTTATGATCTTCACATCTGTACCCCAAGGGAGCACTCTGAGAGCAAAAAGCCCCTTCTTGTGTTAGTTACTTCCTCCTTGCTGGGACAAAATACCCAACACACAAAATGTAAAAGAGGAAAGATTTATTTTGGTATACAGTTTGTAGAGGTTTCAGTCCATAATCAGCTGGCTCCAAAGCAGGGCATCATGCAGAGACACTCAGTGAGGAAGAACAGTCCATAGCATGGCAGACGGGAAGCAGCAGCAGTGCCATCCAGGCTACAAGCCTGTTGGTTAGTGCCACTCACACCTGGTGTGAGTCAGTGAATCCAGTCAGCCACACTCACAACTATGCTAAACCACATAGTGGGCTAATTCACCACCACACACAACTAATCCATATTCATGCACCCTAGCCACATCTTCACGACCCACGTAGGAGTGCATGAGGCTGTGAAGGGACATCTAAATACGAACCACAACACTTGCTTGTCATCAGCTCCCCAGAGCCAGGTACCGGGTATTTGTGACGCTGGTGAGTGAGTGAACCATTCCATGGTTAATGAATGAATGTTCTGTCCCATCCCTCTCCCGAGTTTACTCCACTAATTACCTCCCAGTGACCATTCTCCCATCTTCTGGAGCAGAACCTAAATTTTAAACTTGAAGTATTATCATTTGTTTCTCAGCCTTGCCTGTAGATATGTGTTCCCATGACATGAATTCTGGCCAGTAACAGGTAACACAGACACTGTATGGACGGGCTGCTGCACATGGCTTTGGAGCAAGGGCAGGATAAGTCTTCCTTCCTGGAATCCAAACAGAATAGCGGGGATCGTGGCAGCTGTCTGGGCAGGAGAACGGAAAGTACTCACATGGAAGAACAAAGAGAGAAAAGACTCTTGGTCTTTGACAATTCACAGAGCTGGCCTAGTTACCACATGCCACCCAGCTCAAAGATTATTTTCAAGAGTTTGTGAACACTTGTAAGTTTAAACTCTTTAGTTTTGGACCTCATATTTATAAACAAACTAAATTCCAAAGCAAGCCCCAAGGGTTCCTTGAGCCCCTGTGTGAAGACGTCTTCCCCCAGAGTGACCGCGTTCCCTCCGCTGCCTTCGCAGCCACAGCTGCTCACCACTCTCCTCCGACAGCTCTACCACAGGTGCCAGGAAACTGTACACCCCATCGGCGACCCTCCAGGAACAGGCGAATTCTGTCGCCTCCCTTCTGGGTAATATTGATACTTTACATTTCAAAGCCAGGCTTTGAGCACAGCTTTCCTCCTCCCTGCCTCTGCAAACCCCACATCACCCACAGAAGGCAGCCCTTGAAGCTACATCTCTGCCCAACCTTAGTGCGCACACCCTTTGTCTCCTTCTGCTGCTTAGTGCTCTGGCTGCTGCCCATCTGTAGGATTTCTGAGCCTAACATGGGAAGCCCCCATGCACAGTCTCTCACCCTCCCCTCCAGATTCAATTGATTGGAGTCCTTAATTACTTCTCCAGCTCCCTTACCACAGCCGCCTCACTTTGAGCCAGTGTTTCTATGTGACAGTTAGGCTTCCAGATAGAGGTCATTTCTCCACTGCCCACTTCCTATGGCCAGTGGCCTGGCAGAGACATAAAACAGGCCAGAAATTAGAGAGCACCCCAGAGTATTTTACTTCACACTCCAAAATCTTGGTCATATGAAGCCTTCAGAGAGGCTATCTATGTGAAACAGATAAAGACAGCTTGCCTCAAGTGGGAGGTGGAGGAGGCAAGTTGGAGGGACCCAGTGACCACCTGCCGCTGCTCCTGCCTCTCGGAAGCCTGGTCTCTAAATGGTGCCCATGTTCTTCTATCCCCCACCACCCCTCTGTGCTCCTTGCCAGGTGTGTGTCTGAGTCCGGCCCTCACTCCAGTCAGGCATTAAACAGACGTCACCTTGCCTTGGAGGCCTTTGCCGGCCGCGTATGTAAAGGAAACCCCACTGTACGTCACCCTCTTCTCTCAGGCAGCATTAGTCTTGCATCAGCCCCAGGTCCCCTGAGAAGCAGAAGCAAAGATAGAATAAACAATGCAAATTTTTATGAGGAAGCATATGAGAAAATAAAGGGTGAGAGAGGGCCCGGGGTAGGGCGGCCCTGCCCCAAAGTGGGGGAAACGGGAGGGAGAGAGGAAGGGGTGGAAGGAACTCAGACTATAAAGCACTTTCAGCCCTACGCCTAACCACCAGTGAGTCCCACGTTTGCTTTGGCGACTCTGCCACCTTCAATCACTGGCAGTGAGCAAGGGGAAGTGCATACACCGAGATGGCACCCAGGCTGCACCGCTGGGGACCCTGGTCACTCACACCCCTTGCCAAGAGGGAGCTATGTGGCTCATGTTCATGGACCCACTGTCTTCCTTGTGGCATCTCTGCTGCCTGGCCCTGTCCAGCATGTAGTTGTTTATTACTGTCTGTCACACTTAAATGTGAACTCGATGACGAGGCGGCATGCATGGCCATTCACTGCTGCACCCTCAGCTCCTTAGACAACAGCTGGCGACTAAAAAGGGCTCAGCAAATGTAGGCCGGATGAGCTGAAGGGGCTGGACAAGAGTTAAAGCAGGAAGGAAGCAGTGTAACATCTCCGAGTTTTGCTGAGATCCAAAGTCCCTTGTGTGAGGTCATTAATGGCCCAAGCATGATGTTATCCTCGGCACAGCCTCCACCCAGGCCCACGCAGAGCCTCTGACGCAGAGCACAGTTTCCTAACTCTGTCTCCCGGCTGCAGAGGGGCCAAACCCTACGGCTCACATGGGAATCTGATTCCACCATGCACATTTCAGCACTGAAGATCTGAGGCGGCCGGGACCCAGGCTAACGTAAGCGTGGAAGTCTGGAAAGAGACAGGCTCTGCTGCATGTCTACACTGCAGTCCAAAGTGATTTCCCCCAGGCTAGTAAAAGCAAAGAGCCAGCATTGTATGAGACCTCTCCTGCTAGTTTACAGGGCTCCCCGAAATGCAGAGGCTCCTTTTGGTGTGACAGATGCAGCTCATCTGCGTAACCAGCCCTAAAATCACAGGTGCGCACTGCAGGGATGAGGTTGCCGAACGGCCTCCCTGGAGCAGCCGCGCCTTTTCTGTCTTTTGCGGCATTTGTAGCCAAAGCTGCCACAGTGCTCTCACAGTTCAGTGAAACTGGAATCTCACAAACCTTCCACAGGCTCCTGGTGACCTCTGATATTTCATTACAGAGCTCCCGACCAAGCAAAGGCCAATTCGATGATTTGATTTGAGATCACGGAAGCAACTCTTATTGTCTGCTCCACTGACCCAGGGGAGGACTCCAGAAAGGGGGTCTCAGGGCCCCAGCAGGACAGGAGAGTCTGTAAGCACCCAGCCCCGTACCTTCCTTAATCACGCATTTATCTAACACACTATACTCAGTCATCTAGTGAGCTTTTCTATAAATAAAGATCTGAGCAAACAATTTAGACAGCATTAGTTGACCCACTGAGATGATGTACTTCGTGTGTCAGATCCCTCATTCCCGTAAACCCCCGGGGCTACTCACTTGAAGTCACCGCAAGACCTGAACCCCACACTCAAGGGCTAGCTCCAAGACGAGGCAGATGCTGTCTGCAGCACACCCTTCCCCGTGACTCACAGCGGGAAAATTTTGTTTGAAAAAGAAATACTTCATTAAATTGACGTTTACTGAATTTTGACTATGCAAAAAGCCAGGGGTAAGATTATCCCTCCCCGTAAATAACTTGCAGAAAATCGGTGTGAACGGAGTGTGCTGAATCGGTTAGGATGTTACACCTGCAATCAACAGAATACCCTTAAAATGTGATGTGGGCATCAAGGGCTTATTAGTTTTTTTGTTGTTTTTATTTTTATTTTGAGAATAAAACCAAATGAAATAAAACAGAATTGAGTCAATCAAAACAAAACAACAAACATGGTACATGACTTCAAAACATAATACAAGGAAATCAATAATGGCTACCATAATGCCTCTTGTTATCTTCAGAAGAGCTGTCCGTACCATCAGGCATAATAAAATGAAACCAAACGGTACAGAATAAAGCCAATAAAAACCAAACAATGGAAGCTATACAGGGATTCAAAGCAAGATAATAGGAAATCAATAATAGCTATATTTTGTTATCTTTGAAATAGCTTTCCATGCCATCAGATATAATAAAATTAGACAAACTGAAACAGAATAAAACCAAACAAGACAGAGCAATGAAAACAATATGGGTTTCAGATCATGATAATATTTTACCAATGGCCACTGCCTTCCCTTTTTGGGCACTTCCTCCCCTTTCACTTTCACAATATGTATTGTGCATTTTGGATCCCACTAACTCCTTTAGTTTTTTATACTATGGAGACAACACAATATTCAAACACGTGACTCTGAACCATTTCACCCATGAGCATGATCTCAGGTTGTATCCATTTACCTACAAGAGCCTTGAGGTTATCTTTCTTTATAACTGAGTAGCTTTCCATTGTATAAAAGTGTCATGTCTTTCTTGTCCACTCTGCAGCTGATGGGTGAGCTACCCCCACTTCTTTCTGGTTCCCTGTCACATAGAGCATTGTTCTCTCTCCTTTGACTCTCAGTCTATGAACCCCTTTTGAGTTAAATGTGTTTCTTGTATAAAGCATATTGGTGGACCCTGTCTCCTAATCCACTCTGCCTGTATTCCTTCTTATTGGTGAATTGAGGCCATCCACATTAATGGTGATGGCCAACATGCACTGGCTCATCTCTGCCATGCTATTTTCCCGCTGTTGGCTGCCTATCTTTCTCCTCCATTCCATTGTCTGGTCCCTCGGTTATCCCCCTCTGCAACTGTTCCTAGAACATGGTTTTTTTTTTTTTTTTTTAATCTTTCTCTAGAATGTCCTTCAGTATTCTTTGTAGGGTGGGTTTGGTGGTCATGAATTCCTTCAGTTGTTCTTTGTCATGGAAGTATCTTGTTTCTCCATTAATTTTGAAAGATAATTTTGCAGGGTGCAACAATCTGGGTTGGAAGTTGTTTCCTTTTTTTCTTTTTTCTTTTTTTAGAGAAAAAAGTGAAACAGAAAAAAGGGTAGAAATAATACAGAATTTCAAAAAAAAACAGAAATGACTAGTTGATTAATTACATGTCTATCACCATGCACTAAACTAAAATCAAAATGGATCAAAGATCTAAATATTAAAACAGAAACACTAAATCTACTGGAAGACAAGGTAGGTAGAAATCTTGAAGACATATTGATAGGCAAAGAATTCATGAAAAAAAACCACAAACCACACAGGAAGTACTTCAAAGAATCGACAATTGGGATCTCATCTTATTAAAAAGTTTTTGCACCTCAAGAGGAAGTTGTTTTCTTTCAGGACTTGAAATACTTCACTCCAAGCTCATTTTGACTTGATGGTTTGTGTTGAGAAGTCTGTTGTGATTCTTATGGGTTTTCCTTTATAGGCGATCTGTTCCTTTTCTCTAACAGATTTCAATATTCTGTTCTTCTGTTAAATTACTGGGATCTTTATTATATGTCTGGGTGTAGATTTATTTTGGTTACAGCTATCTGGAGTGCTATATGCCTCACTTATCTGAATGTCACTTCCTTTGCCCATGCTTGGGAAGTTTTCTGACATTATTTCTGTAAGTAGACTTTTAATGTCATTTGTTTTGACTCCTGCTTTTTCACTCACACTTACTATTAAGTTATGTTTCTTTGGGTTGTCTTGAAGCCATTGAATTGTTACTTCCTCATTCCCTATTATTTTTAAGAACTCTTTGCTTTCATAATCACAAGCTGCAAACCTGTCTTCAAGGTTTGAAAGTCTATCTTCAGTTTCTTTCAAGTAATTTTGCCAGCTTTCAATGGAGTTTTTATTCCTGGCTATCTCTTTGAATCTGTTTCATGCATTCTAATTCTTTCCAATATTGTTCATTCAAGGTTTCCTTCATTTTCCTGTGCTCCTCTATTTTTTTATCTATGTCTTCTTTAGAGGTGCTTAGAAATTCTTTTATTATGTTTTTCATTTCTTATTTTTCCTGAGATGGTATTTCTGTTCTCATTTCTTTTGTAGTCTCATAAAGTAGTTTCTTTACTTCGGTTGCCATCACTTCAGAAATTTCAGGTGTGTGACTCTCAATCTCTTCCATGTTTATATCTCCTGGACTTGCTCTGCTTGGGTTGGAGGCCAGAGACTGTCTTTTGCTTCTTGACATATTCCTGCCTTTTGCTTGACATATTCCTGGGTTCTTCCAGACAAGTGGGTAGTGGGGTCCCCCACACTTCCCACAATGGCTACAATTTCTCTGATGCAAGACCTTTTGGTTTTTCTAGCCAGTGCAGGCTCTGAGCATGGTGGCCATTGGGCGCACTGGTACAGGGCTGACTGCTGCTTTTCCCATCCTGCACTGGCTCCCGCCCGGATGGCTGGTGGAGTGCGTGTAGGGGCGGGACTGGCTGCCACCTCCAGACCAAGCTGGCTCCCAGCCTCGAACCTCAGCCACAGCTGCTGGAATGCCCAAGGGGGTGTTATTATATCTCACATGTGGAAAACCTAGAGGAGAAGGTTCTCAAGTTGCTTCACTGTTCAGGAGCAACAGGGACTTGGTCGCCCTCTTGCAGGTTCTCTTAGCTTCCCCGCATAGCTGTCAGGTGGCTGCTACATGTGCAGAGATCGCCTCCTCACAGAATGGCAGTCTCTGGCTACTACGGGTCCCGCCTAGATGGCCCCAAGAACCTCCTGCACTCATAGGTGCAGCTTAGGGGAGGTGTTTGGATTATGGGGCTCACAGCTGACTTGGCTGTTGGAAGGTGGGACCTGGTCAGAAGAGGAGGGTGGCTAGGGTGTTGCCTGGAAGGGTCTGTCTCCCTTCCTGGCTCCTCCAGTCATTCTCTCTGCCTCCCAAATACCTGCTGTGAGCACCTCTCCTCTGCCACGCCCCTCTGCCATGCATCCTGACTTCACACCAGCCACCTGTGGACCAGCATGTGAGCCACAGTGATCAACGTCTCCTCCCCTGACTTTGTGAGTGTAGTGTGCTTTGTCCTAGCAACAAGAAAAGTGACTAGTACAATGGCAGAAGGAAAGTTATCACTCCTTTGCATCTGCTACGTTGATTCATTTCTTGCCTTCATTTTTCTTTGTGCAAATGTTCATTAAACCACACCTGGTTAGGTATAGTCCAGCTGCAAGCAATCCAGCAGCCAACAGACTGGGCATAAGCCAAGGCCCCTGAGAGCAGGCACCTGGCTCTCTCCCAGCTTCTGTGGGCTCTGATCCATGCCCTGGCCTCCAGCTCTTCCTCGTCCCATAGGCAGGCATGCCTGGGGCTCTGGCACTATTCTTGGCTGTTGGGATTGTGTTAGTCAGGGTTTTACTAGAGAAAACAGGTGTAACTCGAGATATACAAACGTATAAGAAATTACAAGATTGGCTCACAGTGATCAGCCACAGAGTCAGATGAGAAAGTGTGCAGAGGGTGTCTGCAGGCTGGAGGCCGAAGGATTCAATCCAAGGTGTGGAGTTCACCACAGTCTCCCATGCAAATGCACACAAGGAGGCCGAAGGGTCTGCGACAGAGGCTGAAGAGTCTATGCTGGAAGGCTGAAGGATCCAAGGCAGAAGCCTGAGTTTGCCCTGGAAGCCAAGAGACCAGGCCAAGCTGAAGACCACGACTGGAACTCCATCAAAGAGCCGAACCTCATCTATCCTTCCTCCTTCCCTTTTTACCACCCAGGCGATGACACCCTAGGGTGCTAAGCTGATTCAGTTAAACTCGAAATGTCTCAAGTTGACACAATCAATCAGCCACTACAGGGAGCTCGATCCCCTGGGCTTTAAAGTCACAGTGTGAAAGCTGCCCACCCTCACCCGATAAAGAGGGTGTCACTGCTGCTTTCCCGTGCCCACACCATCTCCCTTTCTTGTAGAACACAGAGGAGGGTAGGAAATAGAAACTTTTCTCCCTATCTGAAGCAGCCAGGAGAAGTCCCAAAGTAGGACTGATTTCTCCAGATGAGTCCCCCAGCAATCCCTCCACACTTCTCTTGTGTCATTGAGAAAAACAGCCAGGAGTCACTATTATTCTGGGCTGTAGACAGAGATCAAGGGTGGATGGAGGGTTTGCTGGAGGCAAGAGCAGGAAGAGTTGAACACATGGACTCTGTGATAAGGCCACCGGGGCCCCATTCTGGCATCCCCATTTACCAGCACTGCCACCGAGCAGGAGGGACAGACAGCAAGCCGTGCGGCTGGGAAGAGGCTGTCCACTGGCATGGGCGACAATGACCATGATGAGAGCAGCAGCAGATCCACACTGCCGTGCTGTGAGGGGTGACAGTGGGGACCATGAGGGGCAACGGTGGGCGGGGACATCCCACAGGAGACCTGTGGGCTGCAGCCACAGGAAATGGTGACGTTCCCAGGTCCCCTAACGCTGTTTACCTGATGGTGCGCATCCTCCCACCCCCTCGGCCTGCACGCAGAAAGGCAGGGGGTGTGATCTCTCTCTCCACTCCAGAAACCGAGGCCGTGTCATCCTTAACCCCTTACATCTGAGGCCCATTGGCATATGTCCTGTGTTTAAAGAAAATCTCTCTTCCTCTTAAAAACACAACTCAGTGCAACCATTAGGCCCAAATGATGGTTGCAGATTGGTTCCTGTGCAGTGCCCGGCGGAGTGCTTTACCATTTGTGACAGGACAGCTGTCGCCTCTTTCCCAACAAGGAACCAAACGAAAATGATTGAAGTGTGATTATTTTCCTTTTAACCTCCACCCCTCCCCATGGAAATTTACATAAGATGACGTGGTAACCCTTTCCCTCCAGGCTGGCATGCCACAAGATGCCCCTTGGGATATACAGGCCGCAGCCCTCAACCCAGCCCCAGGCTGCGGTGACCCAGGGCAGATTCAGCTTCTGAATGGTAAATGCAGGCAGTGTAGACGAGACCCAAAGGGGGGGGGTTACTTCTGGATTTGAATTCCGTGTGTGCTTTGGCTATTGGTCAAATGCTACTGATGAGATCAAAAGCATCAAGGGCTGTGAGATGCAGTGAGATGGCCCGAGGGGCCTCAAGGAACTGCAAATGCTGGTGTCGCCCTGCTCTGAGAAGGGCCGTTTCCAGGATGTCCAGGAGAGGACGCTGCAGACTCACTTTCCACATCAGGACTCCGCCCTTCAGGCTGCTCTGTCAGCAGACTGTCTTTCTGTGGTGTTCTGAAACACGCACAGCAGTGGCCACCGAGCAGCGCCCAGGGCACAGCAGGAGAGCCACGGAGAAGCCGAGTGATCACGGCACGGCCCACGGCACATCCGGCCTAAAGCCTGGGCCAATGGAGTGATGGTGTCCAGTGCCCTCAAAGCTGGACCCAGCTTTTCTGAAGTGGGCACTGAAAATTTGGCTTGTTTTGTGCTGTGAAAGATTCTGTTTAGAGGATGAAAAGACAACCCAAAGAGATGGGAGCAAATATTTGCCAGCTGCATCTCTTACAAACACCTTGCATCTAGAATATATAAAGAATTCTGAAAACCCAACAGTGAAAAAACAAACAAATAATCCAACTTACAAATGGCCTGAAGACAAGAACAGATATCTCAGCAAAGAGGAGAAACAGATGGCAATTAAACACATGAAAAATTGTTCAGTATCATCAGCCATCAAGAGAACGCAAGTTAAAAGCACAGTAACCTACCCTGACACGCAGGTTTTGGAGTAGCCAAGATAAAAGAACAGTGATACCAAATGCTGATGAGGATGCAGAGGAACTAGACCCTTATACACGACTAGTGGAAATGTGAACGGGTACAGTCAGCTGCCACAGAAAAGAGTTTGCCAGTCCTTACAAAATTGAAGAAAGAAAAGCACTTACTGTATGACTCAACAATAGCACTCCTGGGCATCGATCCCAGAGAAATGAAAACGTATGTTCAAGCAAAAACTTACACACAAATGTTCACAGTAGTTTGTTCATAACAGCAAAATACTGCTGGGGGGACATCAATGTCCTTTCATGGGTGAATGGTAGAGAAAACCAGTACCTCTACAGGGTGGAACATGGACCAGTAACAGCAAAAGTGAATTAGTATTACCTACAACAATCTGGATGGACCTCAATGGCATTATGCTTAGTGAAAAAAAAATCCAAAATGTTACACAGCTTTTAAATATGATTCCACTTTGTATTAGTCCATTTCCTACTGCTATAACAAAATCTCTAAGGATGGGAACTTTGTAAGGAAAGGAGGTTTACTTAGCTCACATCATGGAGCTTCAGGGGTCAGGTACAGGCTTCTGCCTGGCTTGGGGAGGTCCTGGGGTGGACGGCATCACAATAGCAGGAGTGTGGACATTCAAGGCTGACACCAACAACCACGCAGCACACCTGAAAGCCAGACAGCAGAAGGGCAAGCATGGGCCTCCCTTAGGGCCACTCCTGAAAGGTCCATCTCTCTCCACTCTAAGGGGCAGCCTTTCAGTGCACGGACCACCGGGGGATATATGCAAGCCATGTGCAAACCACGGCAGCTACTAACACTCCCAAAGTAACAAAACCATAGAAACACAGCACAGATGAGTGGTTGCCAGGGAGAGGAAAAATGGGGAGTAGAAATACAAACGGGTGCCAGGGAGTTCTTTCATGGGACAGTCTGTGTGCTCATTGTGATGGTGGTCACACAGTTCAACACATGGGTGAGATCCCTCTCTCTCTCTGTCTCTCTGTCTCTCTCTCTCTCTCTCTGTCTCTCTGTCTCTCTCTCTCTCACACACACACACATACACACAGTCTTAAAAAGTGATGACATGAAATCAGGTATGTCCCAATGTAAATGTCTTGGTTTTGACATTTTACTATAGCTTTATAAGATGTCACGATTGGGAAGGTAATGTTAAGTAAAATAAATCACACACACAAGCTTCAATATTATACGGCTCTTCTTATATAAGAAACTCAAAGGATAAATACAGACCAAAATGAAAGGTGAATAATAGGAAGCAGGGAGGTAGATCTTCCTCAAAGAGAAGGGAGACCAAGAGATGGAGGGAGAGGGTAGAGAGGAGACGGGAAAGGGTGAGAAAAGGAATTGAAATGTGTTACGTGTGGGTACCGACTCCCCATAGGAGAGTAGGAAGCAGGAGAGGGAAAGGCACAGGAGAGACTGGAAAAGACAGCACAGCCGAGGCCTGTGCTGGGCCTGCTCACGAACACCACTCTTGTCCAGCACTGCCCTGACAGAGGCACTGGGGTGGACATGAGTGTCCTACATGAGTGGAACTATGCGATGCACTAAAAACACACAGGGATGATTTATTTGTTTAAATTTATTTCAGTAACAGACACGCTGCCATTAATACCCATTGAAATGCTCCCTTACTTCAAACACACATCGTTCTTGCCACCCTCTGAAGCGGTTCTGGGAGCCCTCCTTCAGGGTCCTGCGGCGTGGTGGCCAGCTTGGTGTCCTGAGTGAACTCAGACATTCACCGCTCGTGACCATTCTGACTTTGGCAGAGCCAGAAATCGCATGTCCCAGACCCAGGGAATAAGGTGGAGGGGACACACCCAGTATTTTTACAAACCTGCCCCTTCGTTGGGTGGCCCTAGACAGCAGCAGTCACCACAGTTTGATCACATCTTCTAAGACGCTCACGGAAGGGCACTTCCAGCGCTGCTGTGGCAAGTACAATGGAACCACTGTGTTTTAAGGGAGGCGGAGAATCCAGCGCGGGACTAATGTGTCTTTACTGTAATATATTTTTTAAATTTAAGTATTGACCTGTATTTTTCAAGCATCATTCACATATCTAGAGCATCACCCCGGAAGATTCTGTTGCCCCTGACTTATCTAAATTCCTAGCAGGTTTCACCGTTTCAAGTGGTGCTGTTTCTAAAGGGACCGCGCGCGCGCGTGCCCCATGTGTTTACCACCTTTGTTTGAAACCATTCACGCTGCATGTTGGTCCTCAAAGGTTTTTCAGTTGTTTTGAAACTGTGAGGGCCTCCTTTATTTGAGACTATTGGAATTTGGTTACAGATGTATTCGCAGGTGTCCTTTCTAGCCCCTTGATGACTCTGTAACGCTTACTTACTTATTTAAAGCTTCAGTCTTTGCACACCTGAGTCCATCCCTTTGAGCTCTAACTTAAATGTAGACCTTGCTACTGATTTCACTGGCCTCCTCCTATGTGCTCCTCCTACAGGTCCTTCTCTGGTCAGGCCCATGACTAAAATTCCATATTCCACCACGTGCTGACCCACTTAGGTTTCACACAACACACACGGTACAAAACGGGACCAGTGAAAGGGTCTGTCACATGCTAGCAATTCTGGAGATACAAGTTTTCTTTGAGACTTTTCCCTTCCTTTTACTGTATTAGAATAGAAATCTGCACAAACGAAGCTCATAGGCAGAATCTATTGAAGGAACTGAGAGGCCGAGAGGATAAAGGTCCTCAGGTGTCCCAGCAGACTGTAGTGGTGACAGTGCGGAATGGGAGTGGTGCACACTTACGGAATGACATCAGCGGCTCCAAGCTGCTCCATTTCCATGCCTCGTTTCCCCTGACCATGAGGCTGGTATTTGTCCCTTGGTTTGTAGACCCCAGGGATAACTCTGAAAGTAAACACGACTCCAGTTTTGTTTCTGACTCTCCTCTGAATAACGGGCAGAATTTTCTTGACCTCAGATGATACACAATCTACACATTTTTAGCAGACCATCTGCAGTGTATATTATATTCCATTTCTGATAGGCAACTGATAGCTAGCATTTCATTAATTACTCAGGTTTGTCCCATTTTCATGTGTGTTTACACATTTTTGTGCCACACGCTTTTCCTGCCTTACTTGACATCATTTCTCGTACGCTTATCATGGGCAAGACCCTGGAGTATTCCCTGGAGACAGTCACAAGCAGAGCTGGGCACCATCCCTATGCACAAAAGAGAAGCTGCATCCTGGGTCATGTGACCCAGGCTATGCAACGCGTGCTCCTGGCTACAAGGATTGGCTCATAGCTGAGAGCCAATCAGATTCCACAAAGTCTTGTACAAGTTTGATGATGCTAGGAATCTCCTTTCTCCACCTTCTTCTGTATCCCCCAGCATGAAGAAGACAGCCTGCTGCCTAGAAGAAACTCAATATATATTTTTGAACTAATTCCATGAGCTCTGTTTGGGACATGGAGAAACAACTTACCTCTTTCATGTTAAAGCTGCCATCTTGTCACCAGATGCAGCCTAGGATGGAATCAACAGATTGTAACCCAAGTAGCACAGAGAGACACACGACTATATTATGTGAGCCCTGAATCTTACTGAGCCTGAAACCAGGGCCACCCTTAATCATCTCAGTTACTTGGGCCAGTAAGTTTCCATTTTGCGTATGCTATGCTTGGCTGGGTTTCTGTGACTCCGCACCAGCCAAGGACTAACTGCAAAAGTCAAAAGAAGGATCATGACCCATCCTTAAGCCAGAGCCTTCAGTCCCTTGGAAAGGGAAATATGGAACCCACACACAGGGGATCAGAGTTCAGTGGGTCATTTTCCAAGACTGCTGGCTCCTAATTGGAAGCAACAAGAAGCTCGGCTGATGGGACTCTCCACAGCGCAGCCTCGGGATGGCGGCTTGTGATGAAGTCATGCAGGTCAGTGCAGAGAATTCTTCCTACGAAGTCAAAAACTGGGGCCTAGGACTTAGCTTTTCTCCTTGATGGTTCTGTGGCTTTTAAATACCTGCCCTCTTTTGACTTCAGTTCCCTTTAACACGGAATGACTGACTTGATTGATCTACATGACCCAGTTCTGTGTGGCAGCCTGTGTCTCCACTACGGCTGAACACTGCTGCTGCAGTTCCTGCCATCCTCGTTGTCTCTGGGTGATGGTGACAGTGATATAGAGGACAGGAGTGACAGCTATAATGATGTGACAATGGTGGCTGCCCAGCGATATTAATGTGGTTGATCATGGAGACAACAACGCTGGCGGTGGTACGATGCCTTTGGGGTGGTCTTACACTTTAAAATTAAAATCTCCTCTCTTCCAACCCTTAGGCCCACCCTCAGCAGACAGTACTGATGCTTCCAGAATTGCGAATCTTAGAACTGGAAGAAGCCCTAAGAAGGCCTCTGTTCTGACCCTCCGTGTGAAGTGGGGCAGTGTCCTTATTTTGCCGATGAAGCCACAAAAGCTCAACATCCAGCTGGTCTTTCCAAAGCCACAGTGGATGTGGTTCTTAGCGGCAGGTAGCGCATCCCAGGCTTTCGTGGACACTGTTGACCCTACAACTGGTACATCTCATCCCTGGATAGATGAGGCAGAACTTTCTATAGGACGATGTCAGCTCCGCTGCTGAGCCCTTGATCTGTCTTTGGGGATGAGACCCATTGTGGGCTGGGCTACGTCCGCCTGCATGTCATGTGTTGAAGACCTAATCTCAGCACCCCAAAATATGACTGTACTAGAGAACAGGGCCTTTGGGGAAGTGAAGAGGCAGTCACTAGTGTGGCCCCAATCCAAGTGGCTGATGTCGTTCTAAGAGAAGACACTACCTACACAGAGGGACAACTGCATAGAAGCACCGGGAGAAGACGTCCACCTACAAGCCAAAGAGAAAGGCCTCGGATGAAAACCAGCCCTACTGACACCCTGGTCTCATTCACTGGCCTGCAGAACTAAAAGGAAGCATCTACTCGGAAGCCTCCCTGTGTGGCACTTTGCAGTGCTGGCCCCCAGGGCCAAGGCAGGGCCTGTGTGTCAGCTTCTCCTTCTCCCCAGCTCGCTCGCTGTTCAGTCAGCGTCCAGAAGGGGCGCCCTGTGAAGGACCTCTGCATCCTTGGCCTTAGCCCATCGCCCTGGCCACTCTACCTGTCCTGCGTCATGGTTTGACCTCCGGCCTGAGTGCTGGGGTAGTGCCTGATGCAGCTTCTCCTGTGATGCTTCACAGAGCCCGGCTTTGCCTCTCCCTCCCACCAGACCAGCTGCAGCTCACACCTGCACCAAGCATTTGCAAGTCCAGGTATGATGAGGCCTGAACAGGTGACAGTCTGAGGATAGACTGCCAGAGGCTTTTGCTCCTGGAGAGGCAGAGCATGAGGAGGTGAGCGCTGGCTTCCCAGCCCTTCCTCAGGCTGCACAGCCAGAAACCCATCTGTGCCATTAGTGCAACCCTAAGTCCCCACGGGCAGAAGCAGAGACCCCAGACCTAGAACTCCTTTGAAGCTCTAGCTCCTCTGCTTCTCAGCTGTCTAAACGAGAACACTAAAATTAGGAGCACGCAAAAGAGATTATTAAATATTCTTTCCGTGCAAGGCTGGGCTTTCTACTGACTAGGAGCTTTCACCTCAAAGGGCAGCGGTTAACTTACAAATTTTGGTTCAGTAATGTTGCAAATAATTTAACTCTTGTGGAAGAATTTAGCTGCAATGGTTATGGTTAATGGCCTGATGGGACACTGACCAGCCTTTTATCTCACCAGGTAATCTTTTTGTACTAATTTCCTGGGGCTGCTTAACAATTTACCACTTCTTAAGTGGTAAATTTATTGCCTAATAGTTCTAGAAGCCCAAAGCCAGTTTCACTAGATTGTAGACAGTGTTGGCAGGGCTGGCTCTTCCTGGAAGTTCCAGAAGAGGACCTGTTTGCTTATCTTCTCTGGTTTCCAGGGGTCACTAACATTCTTCGGCTCATGGCCCCTTCCTCCTCCCACTCAGTGCATTTATCCAACCTTTCTCACATCTCTCTTGCTCTGACTCTCCTGCATCATTCTGATAAGCACACAGGTGATATTAGAAATACTCAAATAATCTGGGATAATCCTCACCCCAAATTTCTTAATGTAATCGCATCTGTTAAGCCCTTTTTGCATGTGAGGTACGGTACACACAATTTCTTGCCAGGCATTAGAACTGGGTGTCTTCTGTTCTGCAAGGCAGCCATTATGCAGCCCACCATTTGCCTCATATCTCTTTTCTAAACTACCTCATGTACCTGCATTCTTTAATGTTATTTAGAGTTTTAGCTTCTCAGTGATTCTCTCATTAATGAGTCAAAAAAAATCTTCAACACGGAATCCTTTGTTATTTGTATGAGAAGCGTGATTTGCATCTTTGGAAAATTAGACTTTAACATAGCTTTGTAAGCAGGTTGCTTAATTACTCCAGGTTTCCATTTGTACAGCTGTAGATGAGGATAATAATATTTAACTCTGGGGCTGCTTTTGAAGAGGAAAAAGTGAGACAATGTATGTAAAGTAATTGGCCCAGGACCTCATCCATCTTAATCCCATAGTAGATATTAAATCAAGAAGTTGAACTTGAACTGGAACAAGCATCTCGAGTCTCCCTTTGTGACATTCTTAGCAGTACAAACTACACAGGAGGCCCTGACTACTATGAATGTTAAAAACTGGTGATGTGATTATCACAGGAAACACTCACCACTGTTTTCTAGACAGAAGCAGAGGGATGTAATAATACCACACGCAGAAAGGCAGGACTTGCCCTTCCATTGATTTCACATCACAACATGGCAAACTGCACCAGACACTTGCTACAAAATTTACTAGCATCAGTAGTACACAGACCCTAAGAATCCTTAGTTCTGTCCAAGATCATGGGCCATCATTGTGTCATAGCCTGACGCCAGCATTTCCTCCATCGTCGCACATGAAGATAGAAGGAGCTCTCTGTGCAAGCGTTGTAACCTGCAGCCACAGAGGCACTTTCCACAGGTTTACTCGAACTCAGGGTCATGTTTACACTATAAATATGTAAATGTGCTGTGTAAATATTTATACTTGCTTCATTTAAAAAGAAACAGAAAAGAATGAGGCTTAACATGAGCCAACCAGCTTTTCTACTCCGAGGTGGTTGGGATAAATAGCTTCTGCACCATTTGGGAGTTTCAAGAAATGCAAGATCTCAAGCCCTAACCCAGATCTTCTGGGCCCTAATCTGCACTTACCAAGGTCAGCGGTGATTCCAGTGCACATCAGAGTCGGAGAAGCACTGCTGTAGGAACCTCTGAGCAAGGGTAGTTGGTGGTAATATCATTCCCAGTGGCAATTTTTCTTTATAAGGAAAAACTTACCACTGCAATAAGCCAGTAGGACTGTCAGGAAAAGAAAGACCCGGATTAATTTTTTTTCAACAAGTATTCATTGAAGTCCCATAATCACTCCAGGTGCTGAGATAACACAACATCAATAGCAACAACAAAAATTAGCGATCTCTAACCTAAAAAATTCAATGAATAAATAAAATAGAGTGTATTGCTTATGCAGTGGTGATAAATACCAAAAAAAAAAGAAAATACTATAAAGAAGAACTTCTGCAATTTTAAATCATATGGTCAGGATGTGATGTGTATGCAAAGATCCCAGGAAAATGCAGAGACAATCTATGTGGATATTTTTTGGAATAACATCGCAGGTAAAAGGAAGGGCAAGTACAAAGCCCAAAGCGGAGAAACGGCCGCCTGTCTGTATGGCGATGAGAAGGATCCCAAGCAATGATGATTGCTTGGGAGAGAGGGAAGATTTGCTAGGTACATTCGCAATAGGTAGAAGAGGATGAGCTCTAGCACCGGGAAGAGAGCTCCACCTAGCAGTGCAGAACACTCGGGCAGGAGGAGCACTGTGTGTGCGGAAGCTGGCGGACACAGTGGTGCGAGCAGAGGGAAGTCTCCCTTATTCCCTGAAGTAGGAATCAATTTTATCAACTGAGGGAGAGGCTGGGAGAGTATTGGCAGTGAGGAAAGAGAAGGCCGGTTCAGAAATGGCTGTGTAGGAAACAGAACAGACCAGGAAACACTGCCTGCTCAGCAGTGCTGCGTCCGCCTGTGCACACCTCAGCAACCTTGCTTTCCTCCAGCGGCATTTGGCTGCAAGCTGGAGACAGGAGAGAGCTGAGGGCCGTGTCTAGGAAAGCTTGGGGCTCTGCCAGGCACCTGCAAGGAAGCAAAACAGAAAGTTTCAAACTGCATGCAAGGAAGTGACTTATTGAAGGATCGCAGAATTAGCTAAATAAAAAAGGACATGAGGACTCAAACAAAATAACAGGCTGGACAAACACAATAGGGTCGCTGGACTATAGGTCCCTGAAGTCAGCAAGTACTGGGGTCAGGGCCCTGGAAGAATTAAACGAGAAAGTTAGGAGCAGAGAGAGACTGGGATTCTTGTGATTGGGTTTGTGAAAAGGAGACCGTTAGCAGTCATGATCCAGTCTAGGCCATCCAGCATGGCAGGCCCTAGCCATAGGAGATATTCTAAATTTAAATTAATTAAAATTAAAGAAAATACAAAACCTATTTCTTCAGTTGCATGAGCCACACTTCCAAAACATGACAGACACACGCAGTTAGTGTCTCTGCCCTTGAGCAGTGCAGAAACAAAATGTTTTCATCATCACGTAAAGTTTGTTGGGCAGTGCTGTCCTAAGAACTGGCCATTAAAGTTCATAATAGGACTCATAGTAAGACGGCAAGATCTTGGCAAGAGCATTGCAGGGTACTGGCTTATCCACACCAATTTGTAAATCACCAAGAATTGGAACAGGAATAATTCTGGAGGTCCAGGAGCTCAATTCTTCAAAGTGCCGGAGAGAGTTGTTCAATGACAACTGCCATGAGATGACTTGTAGGTGAACACTAAAGTGAGGGGAGCCTTGAAACGGTCTAGAGGGACCCTGAGGACACAAGGAAGATTCCACTCCATGTTCAGGCTTCAAGGCCGACAGGAAATGTGGGTAAAGGAGACAGGGTCAACATGTCTTCAGGTAAGATCCAGCTTCTGTAGGAAGGAGAATTGCAGAGAATTTTCAAAGATAATCGAGGAGTGAAGCGATCTTACTGACCACTGACCATGGGCCCCAGGGCAGGGTTTCAGAAGACAGAGAGCAGTGGATGATGGGCCCACGGAAGGAGCTGTGCAGAGCTTTGTGAATCCAAAGTCCAGGAAATGAAGGAAATCCTAGGAACCAGAATTTGGTGTGGGGATCATATGAACAGCAATTTGGGAGACAGTGGGATTGATCCTTTTACCCCAAGGTTCCAATAGAGTGAGCTCTAAGTGCTGAAGGAGAAATAAGACTTTTTCCAGAGCACAAAGAACTCTGGAACACAGTCTTCACTTCCTCTTAAGGTGGGATGGAGGCCCAGTAATGACTCAGAGCGTTGAGCACGTCTTGGAGGCTGGTGCAGGAGACGCAAGACCTGCGAAGGGCCCCAGGGAGAAGAGGGACTCCTGGTTTCCAGAAGCTGCCAACTAGAAAGGCTTTGGTGCTGGGTTGCTCCTAGAAAGGGGCAGCACCCAAGCTTCAGGCTCAGCCCTGGGAGCCCAACTGAAAAAAGCCGGAGCCTGACGTCCCCTTCCGCCAACGTGCTCCATCTTCAAGCTTTACGCATTCGGTTGTCTCTGCGTGGGAGTCGCCTCTCACTTCTCCAAAGCAAGGACTGTCACCATCTGCTGCCTGACGATGCTCCTTTTAAATTGGATAGTCAGAGACTCTGTTCACACATTCATTAATTTGGTCAAGCATTCACTTGGGAAACATTAATAACAAGCCCTAAGAGAACAAACTGGAGAAACAAGGGCTCAAATACAAGTTCCACTGCTTAGCAGGTGTATATTCTTGGAAATCCCTTTAGCCTGGCTTCTGCACAATGGAAACATTAGCAGTAACTTTCTCATAGGGCTGGGTGAAAAATAAGTGAAATACTCCAGCAAATTCACAAAAGTAACTGGTGCGGTCAATGGCAGTAATTCATAGCAAATATTCAATAAGCATTAGTCACTGTTAGTCACAAATGTGTGCTTACACCGCCAAGCCTCCCTGTCCATGGCAACTGATACTATTATCATGCCTGCATGTGTATCTCCCCCTGTGGCGGAGACCTGCGCTGACCCCAGCGATGTCTACTGCCTGCTATCCATGAACATGGGCCCATCTGTGATTTGCTTCTCATCAGCCAGGTGGTAGAAAGACACTGCCGGTATCAACACTCTGTTACGTAGGACTGTCCACCTGCTGGAGAGGCAGAGGAGGCTCTCCACCCTGGCGGACTGAAGTACGTGGTCTCCTCAAAGCCTGTGTGGCCAGGGACTGTTGGAGGCCCCTGCTTGCTATGGATGGAGCAGGACCTAGGGTGGGGTCCGACCAACAGCCAACCAAGATCCAGAGCCCTCAGTCAGACTCTGAAAGAAAAAGAATGCTGCCAAGCGACAAAGGAGGCTCAAAGCAGAGTCTTCACCGGGCCACTTGCTCAGACATTGAGCGGAGAAGCTGTGCGGTGTCCAGACTCCCAGCCCACAGAATGTAGGGCGCTAACTGCTCACGGAGGCCTCTAAGTGGGTCTCTAAGTGGGTCTCTAAGAAGGTCGTAGTTTACTATGTGCACACTCCCCATGGCCAATACTGTCTGTGCGTGGGCAGGGATTCATCCACGTTACCCTCACGCATCCCCAGCACTTCACATCAGACCGGCACATGAGTGCTCAACAAATACTGGTTAGGTGAGCGACTGAAAGAGTGATGTGTATCAGGCCTCTGATATTCACAACCACTCCGTAAAGATTACCTTAACTGAAGTCTTACTGAGAGAGAAAAGAGAAGTCATGCACTCGCAATTCACACAAAAAGAGGACAGGACAAAAAGAGGATAACATCTCCTAGAACCGAAGTCACAAGCCCCGCTCACACCAGCGCTGTGAGGCCCGCACCCCCTCCACCTTAACAGCATCGCTTCCTTCAGCTTCCTTCGCCCACACCCAGACATCACCAGCCAGTCCCAGGGCGGACTCAAGCTGAGTCGGCACCTCAGGAGCCGCTGAACACAACTGGCCCAGGAGAGCAAACTGATTTATCATCCAGGCTCTGAAACCCCAGCTGGGCTCTATGTACAGAATGAATTTAGGGTCCACTGCCAGCATGTCTGGGAAAGACTAGGAAAGAGAAATCTAAGCACTAGGAGAGGAGTCTGCAGGAGAGGAAAGGCGGGCGATGGGGAGGACCAATGCTTCTACAACTTTCTGTGCAGGACATTTCACCGATAATGCATGGGACAGCTGGATCTGCTCACGGCTGAGTGCCCCAGGTCTGCTGATGGATTCTTCTCTGCAGCCACTGAACGCAGTGATTAGAACCCTTGTTTGTTACTGTCACAGACATCAATCCCACTTCTCTTTGACGACAGCACCAGGGGCACGATGGGCTGCACCCTGGCCATGGCTGGTATTTTTATTGTCTTGACAATTAATGTGAATGTTTGCCCAAGGGACTGCAGTTATATTTTAAACATTAATCTCCAGAAAGGAAAGTTAACCATTTGAACAAGGAGTATGTAGGCTGCCATAAACATGATAGAACCTAACGGTAGAAAAGAGATGAGAAATGAGGAAAAGAGTCGATGAATTAGTTGCTTGGTTTTGACTTTCTCTCTTTGTTTGTAGTAACTTTGCTGCAGGCACTACATAGATCCAGGTTACCCAGTATACTGCACTGACAGTGTGGCCTCTCTTGCTCGTAGCAGGCGCTATTAATTAATCACATCAGTCTTTCCTCCCCAAGTCCCAGCCTGGCCTTGGGAATGATCCCACTACGCATCTCCAGGCACCCAATGTCAATCTATCATGTGGGTCCCAAGGCAAAACCACCTGCCCTCCAAGATTAGGGACACCGCCCTCTGAAGTCATCCAGCGAACAGCAGTGGAGTGAAGACGCTGTGAGCAGGAGCTCAGAACCTGGATTCCTGAGTTTGAAATCTTCCTCTGAGCTTCCCTGCTTCTGTTCTGTCACCTGTAAAATGGGGTCAGAAACAGCGTCCACCTCCTGGAGCCACAGCAGTGTGTATCTGAATGAAGGTGGTACAGGCCCCGGGAGAGAGCCGGCCAACATGAGCATTGCCTGCGCTCTCTCGCTTTAGATACTTTTGATTCCCTTTGCTGCCTGGGAAGAACCTCATTTTCCTAGTAGACTTCTGTGAGGCTGTTCTCCTGCTGGTTGTTCAGAGGCGGATACCACGCTTTCCCTCCCAGCACTTAATGCACTGTGGGAACTGGCTTGGTTACTTTTCCCTCATTGCTGGGACAACACACCGGACACCCAAAGTGAAGGAAGGAAGGTTTATTTAGCTCACTGTGGAGGTTTCAGTCCATAATCAGCTGGCGCCAAGGCAGGGTGGCACCGCACTGGGGCAAACTTCAAGGCAGCAGCCAGCAAAAGCAGCCAGAGCAAAGAGGAGGGAAAAACAAGCCTTCTTTCCTCCTTTTTAGTGTATGCAGGCTACCTGTCCCCCAGGGTGGTTGTAGCACTCACAAAATCTTTTACACAGGATGAGGATATTTACAAAGGATGGACCCTGGTTGCCTGCTGAGTCTTTTAGTTAAACTTCTAAACTCCTCAAGTTGACACAAGGTATCAACCATAACAGGAACCAAGTCAGTGTCTTTTTCATTGTTGAATCAAAGTCTTCCAGCCACTCTCACTGCTCCCCTCACCCCACCGACTGTGCTTCGCACATTCCTGTCTCTCCTCTCCCCCATCATCTCCTACCCCACCCGGCTCCCTTTCAGGTTCCACGTTCTTTCATTTCCCTCTCTTTCATTTCCCTGCCTCTATCCTCGGGATAAATCACGTGCTTCTTACTCGTTCTTCTGAGCTTGCCCAGGTAGAGGAAGCATTCATCTGTTTACCAGTAAATATGAGGCATGATCAAAAATTCAGTGAACGCTTAAAGCTTTACCAGTGTGTCAGAGTGAAAGGCACGTGGCCGTTACTTCCCCTCACTGGGAACGCACCCACCCTATCTCCTAGCACTTTACAGAGCAGCTCTGAGTCCTTTCCTGAGCAATTTTGTGGCACTGTCGTGCCTGCCTGGATGGACTGAATGGATTCCAAACTTTTACCTGTCATGGTCGCTTTGGCTTTGGGGAGGTGCTGGAAGTTGCCTGGTGCTGGGTCTGGCAATGAGGCAGAAGAGAAGGAGGCGCCTTCCTGCAGGAACTTAGCGGCAGCGTTCACCACACCTTTTTGTTTTAATCACACCTCAGAATGATATTCACAAAACAGCAGCTTCCAAAACTGCTGAGAACGGTGGGGTAAGTGCGTTCAAAGCAAGAGGGGATATCTGTGTGGCCACGTGCCTCTTACAGTTAGAAAACGGTGTAAACATTCACTGTGCCTTTCAGTCGCCTTTCAGTCGCACCTCGTCCTCCCCGCAGCTGCCTTCTGGACGCAGAGTGGACCTGTGCTCCCTGCCCTGCTGTCTGCAGCCGGTGGGGCTGGAGGAGGAGCCGGCCCACAGGCGGAGAATCTGACTGCCAGTGGGAGTGAGGCCCTGCCAGTCTCTCCTCCTTCTCCACAACAGCCGCAGTGTTCCAACGCAGGGCTGCTCCGTTGGGCGGGTTCACCATGAAAATACAGCGAAGCAGAGCCCCTGGCCGACCTTCGATGGCCCCAGAGCAGGAAGGAGAACTAAATCTCTGGTTGTTATAAGGCCTCGCAATGCGCTGCTGTTGCTGTTGCTGGCTCTGCACCACCCCTAATCGGCCTCACGGATACACTGCCTTGCGCTCAGCTCCTCCTTTGAGTCTATCCTGACCCACGGGGTTGTTTCAAAAGCATAGGATAAAATCTTTTACTCATTTTTATCCCAAAACCTAACAGAGACTCTTACACCAAGATCCTTCTGGTGTAAGAGAATCACTGCTGAAGGAATGAGCACTCATTCGTTTCCAGCCTCAGGTTCCTCCTCCACGAAACAGGATGGCAAATTCTTTCTTCCCTCCCCCTGCTTGGCAGAGATATTGGGGCTCAACTGAAATTTAGGTAGGAAAGAGTTTTGTAAACTATAAAATGATGAAGCATTCCCAGCATTATTAGCTGATAACTACTGGGAAAACATTCTCAATGTTCACTCATCCTATAACCCTATGACTATTCCAGTCACCTGTGTAACTGCCCACATACCCAATCTTGAGTTCTGTCACTGTTATCAAATTCAGACATAATAATGGCCAATATCTATCGATGGACAATATCTACCAGGCACTGGGTTGGGTAAAAAACTCAGTCCAAAGGCATTAGGTAATTTTCCCAATGTCAAATGATTAGGAAGGAGTAAACTCAGGAGCTCTGGTCAAATGAACACAAATATCTTGGCTTGGAATGGAAGCTGTTTACCAAGACCCACTGTGTTCCCCAGGAAGCTATGGGCTACCTGTTCAGCAGGCTGCACACGGAGGCCCTGCGAGCTCAGGCGTACGCAGTGTGGTCCCCGAGGCTCGGCCGCTATGCTGTAGACTGTCCGGACACTCATTTTCCCCAAATCTCAGGAGCTGAGTTCATGCCGGATGTTATCACATGCACATCCATGCAGATTTCCCATTTCCAACTAAGAAACCCAAAAAGTCATGCCCCACTTAATGACATTTCCACCAGCAACAAACCACATGGACGGCAGCAGTCATGCAGGAATTAACGGGGCGGAAACATTCTCCTGGCTGCTGTTTTTACTGTGCCCTTTCTATGCTTAGCTATGTTGAGCTGCTGCAGCATTTGGTGCAAGAACCCTCCCTACAGGTTCAGAGCCTGGAGCAGGGGGATCACGCACAGCCTCAATGTGCGGCAGGTCACGCATCCAGGTCCGCGTGAGAACACGCTAAGGTGTGCACAGCCAAGAAACCGCCAACCATGCATTTCTCCAAATAAAGAGACACATGGCGTGGTTAAGCAGCACATAACTGTACATGGAAGGACACGAGCACACACGCACACACACTCGCACAGACGCACACACACACAAAGAATCTTTTTACTCGAGGAAAGCTTTTGCTATACAAAAACATTTACACACTGTCACCTTCCAAGCATTCCGCCCATGCAGTCTCAGGAGGCCCAGTGCTTAGGAAGCCCCAACTTGAGCTTTCTCGCTCTGCAGTCACGATATTGAAATTCACACATTTATCTTGGCGTTCGTAAGCAAAGTCCAATAGGGCAGTGGCACGTGGTCCAGAGGCTGTCACCACCTCGCCTCCCACCAACTCCCAGTTCCCAGAGAAGAACCCCGCCTGCACCCCATTCCCAGAGGTCCAGCCCCTTTCCTGTCCCCAACTGAACACAGGCATGGGGCGGGGTGGGGGGTAGATTGCTGGGGTTTAAATCTTGTCTCCCTCTTGAGTGCCAACTCTATCACTTCAGATGTATTCTTCATCCTCTCTAAGCCCCAGTTTCCTTATCTGTAAAATCAAAATGACTTCTGCTTTGTGGAGCAGTTGTGAGGGTAAATTTAAAAGCCCTGCAGCACACTTTGCATGGTCCCTGGTATATAAGAGCAGCTCAGCCAATGGCGGGAACTACATTTCTCATGACAAGCTGTGAGATTAGTTAGTATCGTTATCCCAGTTCACAGAGGGGAAACTGAGGTCTGAGAAGATCAAGTCTCTATCCAGGAGGCTCTTAGAGGAAGAGCCCAGGTGCAAGCCGAGAGCCGCTGAATTCCAAAGCACATGTGCATGGCCACCATGCCACACTGCCACTCCCCTGCAGAGGGCCCCTTCTGCTGGCTAGAGGTCACACACCAAGCTTGCTTCTGCAGTCTTTATACCACAGCCCTCTGAACTCGGGATCTGACAGGACCTTGCAACTCTCAAAGTCCTATTGGTGATCAAGATAACCCTAGCAGGCAGCAGCTGTGGCCAGCATTGTGTACAAACCCCAAGACACCACTCATGTCCGTTTAACTTCCTTCCTCAGAGCCCCAGACAGTGTCATGCCCAGACAGGCACTTAATAAGCGCCTTTGATGAAAATCTATGGAGCTGTTAAGGCTGGGAAAGCATTCATTCATTTTCCCTATACCTACCTAATATTTGATGCCAACACTGAGCAGCAGGAAGCAAGCAACAAGAATAATTTAATAAAAGCACAACTGGAACTAAAGGCAGAGGAAAGAAGGCGAAAAGGGGCAGGCTGTGCACCGATGAAATGTTTGAAGCTGAGCTTTTGTGTCTTTGAAGCTGGATCCCAGAAAATCGCTGCCACCCCCGCGGGTGATTAGAGGGCGTCTGCGCCCTGACTGCGGCGCGGCTCAAGAGGCTCCAGGCCTCAGGGTCCCGGACTGGGGCACCCTCCTGACTCTGTAGCCAGGCCCAAGAGAGCCTTGTGTGGAGCCCACGTCCAAGCCGACCCCGACCCCGGGGACAGCGAGACTGGAGTGGGTGTTCATGAGAAGCAGCTTCAGGGGAGCCCTGCCTTGGCATTTCTCAGGGCTGAGTCAGGAGAGAAGCTGGGCAGAGCACCTTGGGGGAGCCAAGATGGGAGAGCAGACCCCACACCAGCGGACGCTCAAGAGCAAAGCAATCACTCTCTGCACGCTGCCTGGGCACTTCCGGGGACTCTCCCTGCCCGTCTGGGCACTGCGCGGTATGGAGGCCCTGGAAGGCCTTATTTCTCTACACGCCGGAAGCTTGGGGTTGAGGAAGATCCAAGCCGCACAGTGAGCTCATGGCTAAAGGGGAATCTGAGGTCAAATTGCAGAGCAAAGCCCCCTCCGCAGCTCCAAGCCTTGCCCCGCCTCACACTGCCCTCTGCTCCTCCTGCTGTCTCAGGTTGGGGAAAAACAACCCAAGCCATGCACCACAGTGACAAGTCTCCGGCCCATGTTAAAAAGAAAGAGGTGACATTCATTTAAATCATGTCTTATTTAACCAAATATACCCAAAAGAGTTTGTTTCAACATGTAATTAACAAAAATGGTCAGCAAGATATTGGACATTCTTAATTTTCATACTAACTCTTCCAGTTCAAACTCCAGTGTGCACCTGGCCCGCAGATACATCTCAACCAAGAGGGTCCCTGAGGCCGGTGGCTGCAGTGGAGAGGTGCACTGAGAGAGCCGGGAGAGCACATCCCACGCTGCACAACAGAGTCGTGTTTTTAAATTGTCATGTAGGAAACTGACTTCCTGCCGTACAGTTCCATGAAAGTAGATCCATAGCAAAACACAAAGCAGTTCCATCACCACAAACCTTTACAATCAAACCTCCCACCTTCCCCAAATTCCCTAATCCCTTACCTTCGGTCAGTTCTGAAGCAACAGAATCATGCATTATGCAAATTTTTGAGGCTGGCCTTCACTCAGCGTGGTACCTCCAAAATCCACTGGAGTTTGCTGTGCATGGTATGCTGTAGTTAGGGATCGTGGGGAAAACCATTACATACAGGACACATAATTTACAGAACTATTTTATAATAGTCACCCAAAGAATTAACTACAAGAAGTGCAAGAAAGCTGTCCACATACAAAGACCCAAGGAATCCAGCTGAGGGTCGAGGCATGTGTGTGTTACAAACTGAAGTGCCCGGCACTGCCCTCGCCCGTGGTTCCCTTCTTCTCTCCATCCCTGAAGACTCCAGGAGATGCGTGTTCAACCATAAAGACAGAAAGGCGGGGGGGGGGGGCATAGTGGACCTCCAGGGACTATTGGCCAATGAATTTCTCAGTACAGATGGGTGAATAGGGATGTAAATCTCCTGTGAATAAGAAAAGCCTGGTGAAATGCAGATATTTTCCTGCAGAAGTAGACTCTGATCCAAGAATTCGGGTGAAACTAGCTTATGGTCAAGGTGATCCCAACAAGCGCAGGGGACTAGGGGAGGGACAAGAGCCTGCAAGGGTACACGACGAGGATGTGGTCATGTGCCCGTTTCAGGCCCAGTCACATAGCAGATCTAGAGCTGCATGCACTGGGCCTTAGGAATGTCCCCCCAGGAGGCCAGGAAGCCACCGTCTGCTGCCCTCAGTGTCAACAATGGACACGGACCTGTCAACTTCCTGATCCCTCCTGCCTGCCCCATGACAGGCCCAGTTTCCACAGCCAAAGAACGCACCCTGGCAGAGAGGCAAGGCAGGCTGTAAGGAACCGGGTGACAGACGGCTCTGGGGTGGCTAAGAGAGCCATCCGAGAGCCTCCTTTAAGGCGGCACGGGGCAGGGGAAAGCAGCCAGCAAGCCATTCTCAGCCGTGCCACCCGCCTCCCCTCCCAGATCACCCTCCCTGTGTGGGACACTCTGGAACCTCCAGGTCTCCTGTGCCTTCAATTCACCAAGGGCCTCGCAGCCCGGCCACCTGGTTGTGCTACCTCCGTATTGCTGAAGGAAGGTGGGAAATGTGGCCAACAGGCTTGCAGGCCCTACCCGGTTCCTCTGACGCCCAGTGGGCGCCTGCGAAGCTGTCCCATGCCGGCCAAGGTTAAGCGTGTCTATAGGCCTGTCCTCCCTCCCCAGGGTCCAGAGAGGAGGGTCCTCCACCATTCAGGCTGGCAGTGCACGCGACGTTCAGGCCCAGGGCACCAGCCTTGGCTAATCGTCTTCCCTTCATTAGGTCACAGTACAAAAGACAGACTGACTTCAGGCATCAGGTCCAAAGGGTTAGGAACAGCAACGCTCAGCACAGAAGAGCAAATTCTTATTCCGCAGCGCCTCGGGGCAGTGTGTCTAACAGACTACACAGAGTCAGCCCAGGAACTTTAAAGAGCGCCAGTTTCCAGAGGGGTGGCTGGATCCCTGGCATTGGTATGTTTTTTAAATTCTCCAGATTAAAATGTGCAGAGAACATTCAATAGGACAAATAAGATGGGAAGGAAAAAACTAACATTCTCGTGTCTGTGGTGTTCATGGTTGGTTCCTTGTTTTACTTTGTTTTGTGTGACTTTGCATCACACCTAGTTCCTCACCCCCACTGTGCTAAGTCCGATTGGATCCATCTCACAGGTGAAAAAACTGAGGCTCAAAATAATCATGTTAACTCATCCAAATTTCCACTGTCATGAGCAAAAGAGGCCGAGATTTCCGTAAGGCAGAGTCTGTAGGCCAGGACTTTTTCCATGCCATGATACTGTCCCTCCAGCAAAATGTGAAGAAGACTGATGACAAAACAAAGATAAAAGCAGGTGTCACTGAGAAGCCATGCTGGCCCAAACAAAGACAGCACGGCGGGAGAGGGCCCCGGATAGCCCTGGCTGCTCACAGCAGCAAAAATGATGACAAAGCCGCCGCTGGTGGGATCAGGACCCTCTAACCCTGCCCCAGCACCCCCCAGGCCTCCCCTACTCTCCAGAATGGCTCAGCCCACACCAGCTCAGAAGCGCATCCCTCCAGGAGCTGTGGGCTCAGAACATCCCGCTCTCAGCTCAGGTCTGAGAGCCTCTCAGCGAGGTTAATCTCCGTTCTCTGCCGGGTCTCTGGGCTGGCAATGCTCAGCTGTGCCAAGAAGCCGCTCTCAGCTGCCAGCCTCCCCTTGTTCCCGCAGCTGAGTCTGCTCTCCTGACTGCTTGGCTCCCCGAGCTGGGTTGAAGGGATGGCTTGCGGTTCACAGCCTGCTCTGGGACTGCTCAAAGACGGGGGAAACCCTATCCATTTCTACTGCTCGGTGTGTAGCCATTAAACCTAATTTCATTTAAGCATCACATTCAGAGAACAAAAAGGAATTTGGTCTTTGCTTTCCTATTTTTCAGCAACAACACAATGCTCAGTGAATTACAGCAGTCTTCTAAAGGAAAACTTCGAGACTAAAATCTCCCAAGCACATTGTGCTTCCAAAGCCCAAGGGCAGCTTTCAGTGAACATTAGAAAGCTGTATGGCTGGAAGAGGCCCTGGAGATGACCTCTTAGAAAGGAAGTCAAAATCCAAAACTGCACCCTCTCACGCCACAAGGAGGCTGTGACCCCACATACCCTGATCGTTGCACTGGGCAGAGCCGCCAGCTGAGGAAACTGAGAAGCAGTGCATGGAAGGTGACCCGTGGGCCACGCACAGGAGAGTTGGTGCCAAGCAAAATGGCGCATTTGGAACGTGTCTTCTGTGAAGAAAACAGCCTTGCTCTTTTCCAAACCACACTCCCTAGGTGACTAATACATGGGCCACCATACTGCACGATTCCAGAAGGCCTAACTCCCTATTTTTAGAAAAGCAGAAAAGAGCTCAAAAATATTATTCTTTTGCCAGTTCTGCATTAACAGCAAAAGCCAAGACAATGATTGATAACTATGGTATTCATTAACGATAAAGAATAACTTAAAACAACCTGGAAACTTGGTTCTCAAGACGCAAAGAAATAAAAGCAGTTTGATCATAAAGGTGTCTGAAAGACAGCGCACTGAAGAAGAGCCGGACGAAGTACCTGCCGGTATCAGCGATCAGCCAGGCGCTGTTCTAAGACTCTTTTCAAGTTAATTTCCACGACAACTTCATGACATAAGTGCAATCATTATCTCCCATGTTACACCTAGAAGTGGAGCTGATGCAGAATGAAGGAACACAAGGCGCAAGGCTAGTAAGTGGCCAGGCGCAGTTCACAGGCAGCCACCGGCCTCCGACACTGTGTCCGTGATTATTTACGTCGCCTCCTCGTTGGTTCTTTGCTCCTGAGTGTTTGGGAAAGCTGAGCCCTGCAGGTCACCAAATTGAGTTTTGAAAACCGTGGGTTTCTTTTAATCTGCGCAAGTACCATTCTGCCTTGGGGCAAATCACACAGGGCTCTCAGAAGAGGAACTGTTAATCTACAAAACCCAGCTTCACCCCTTTTCCAACACAAGGAAACACCTCTGATCCACCTGGAGACCACTGCGTGCTGAAATCTAACCCTCACTGCCTGCCTGATGCCTGCCGAGAAAGGACCCTAGGTTCGGAACAAAAAGCTGCTGAACCACGAGTAACGCAGAAAGGCTCTTCTAAACGTAATCCTGGCGTGGCTAAGGTGTTTGGGCTTAAATCCTTTCTCTCATGGTATTCTAATTCCCTAAAACTGTTGTCTGGGCTCAAAAATGCAATTGATCCACAAGTGCAATTAATAAAACCATCCAAAAGGCTTTTGCTGAGAATTTGTATCTGCAGCCCAAGCTGCTAGATATGAGTGGTCAGTCTCTGGAACATAAGTGTCCCTGGAGGGGACGTTCACCCCTTGGAACTGTACGGGTTGGTGTGGACAGGGCTGTTTCAGACTGCTCTCACCCCCGGCACGGGGAATTGTTCCACAGGGAGTCACGCAGTAGCCTTGGCTGTGCTCATGCCCTGTGACGCTGGCCAGACCCAGCTCTCCAGGGTGAACACATGTGACCCAAGCCCTGACCGGTTCTCTTTCATGGGAAGTAAAGACGTAAATGAAAGTCTTTAGCAGTAAGTCAGGCAACTGGGAACATCGTGCAAACTGAGGCCAAAAATTTCTCCCACTGAGGACAGAGGACTAGCCTAGTTCTTGCCCTTCCAGAGACTTCCTGATTCTGTGAACTTTCCTAGTACTTTCCCAAGAAATAAACTTGAACTAGACCGAATAATCAGTTGCTGTGACTTGAAACCGAGTACCCTAATGGATACACTTGCCACTGCTGTGCACCCGTTTGCAGGGTCACAGAACCAGAAAGAAATGTAAGAGGCCTCTAGGCCCTTCCCGCCTTTAAGCAAAAAGAAGCAGTCCCAATCTTGGGAAAATAAGGGTGGCAGGAATCCCACTATTTTGTCAGTAGCCATTTAAGGACCATCTGGCCCTCGTATGCTATACAAAGAACCTTCTTCCCCGCATTCCTTCTTCTACTTGTTGAAATGTCAACAGGGTGACAAGCATTTCAGAGTACGGACATCGACGGACCCCTGGGCTAGAATCTGACCCTGCTGCTTCTTAGCTGGGTGGGTTAGGTATGTGCGATCTCTCCACATCTGTAAAAGGAAATTGATCATAGCACTTACCATACAGGGCTGGAAGTGGTAAGTGAGTTAGTCCACCATAAGCGCTCGGAATGACACTCCATCCCAATTTCTCCTGCTTAGAGCTCAGGCACATGAACCTATGCATGCTCTTTCCTGCCTAGAAGCATTAGAGCCCTATGTATACTCTGCTCATTCTGCCTGGCAGCCCCTCCAGCCCTGCCTTTAGGCTTCACTGTGTGATTTCATAGCTCCTTTCAACAGAAGGCAGAGTCTATCTGTATTTCCTACCCCTGGAACCTGGGTTGATCATGTGGTCTGCACTGGCCAGTACAGCTCAAAAGGACACTGTCAGTTTTGAGACCAAACTTCAAAATGCTTGGCATGCCCCCCCATATATATCCCTCTTCCACCCTCCCTCCCTCTCTCCCTCTTTCTCTCTGTCTCTTCACTCCCAGCCTCCACCCCCAAGCTGGTCTTCTAGACAAAAAGAGACACAGACCCTTTGGCATGAACCAAGGATGAGCCTCTGACCATCAGAACATAATGGTCTTGCTGAACCAGCTGAGCCCGAGGATCCCTCCAGCTGAGCTCAGCCCACACTGCCAGTTCACCATACTAAAGTCTAAGTAAATGACTGATTGCTCTTCAAGCCACCAAATTGAGGGTGGTTTGCTACACTTTGAAATTTAACTGATAACCCATATTTTCTAAGCCATAGTTTCCTTGATGATATAATTAAAATTATGAAAATAGAAGTAACAGTAAGCATGAAATTAAACAAGGTAGTGTTTGTATACTTTCCATGAGACACTAAATATTGCATAGCTATAAACGATCACAAAAGTGTACTAGTGACAGAGTTCCTGGAGTTCTTTGTCTCTCCTCGATAAACTGGAGAGTGATGGTATCCGGTGAGCAAGGTTGCTGCAAGGAGTGGAGAAGCGTAGTCATCTGCTTCGCAGTCAGATTCGGACAGAGTGCCACCTGTCTGTGGTTATCACTAGGGGCTGCTTCTGTTGTAAACATTGTTCGAGGGGGTTTGCTCCTTCATTTCCTTCCCTGGCCCTTGCATATAGTCTACCCTGTCTCTCCTCTCCTTCCTGCCCTGCCCCACCCCCTCACCAGAGGACTAGACCTCCAGCCTCACACAGGACAGCAGCCCTAGCATCCTCCAGGGAAGTGGCCTCAGAACCACTAGAGGAAGGAATTTGTGGTTACTCCTGGGGTCTCCCCAACTTCAACCTCTTTGAGCACTGAGCCACTAGGGGCGGCTTCGTGCACCAGCCAAGCAGATAGCTGGGCCTTTCCTATAGGTCATTTTCTCCTTTTCCATCCTGCTGTCCCCCTACTCTGACAGCCGTGGATCTGGCAAACCCACTGCTCATCCCTTGTCTGAGGGCCGCATCCCCACATGACCTCACAGCTGATCACATGTCACCTTCCCCAGTCACCTTGAGCGGACACCCAGCCCAAGCGGAGCTCTCAGCCTCCGTGTGTGGTTTCATAATTCATGCCTCCCATCAGCAGACAGATTTAGCCTGCTACCTGCTGAGTCTGGAAATACCGAATATTAAAATACCCAGCCACTCGACCTTCTGACGCCCTGGCCTCTCAGGTTCACATGCAGTTGGCTACACGGTCGTGTCCAGGATGTCCGTCCATTTGACGGTTGAGTAGGTTTGAGCAACTGAATGCGAAGCTTTTATCAAACTGGGGAAGTGCAGGGGCGAGAGTTAGGCGTGTGGCTGTGGAGGAGACCTGGCCTCGGCTTCCTGCAGCATGTTATCTTCCATAGCGCGATCCTGCTTCCACTCTGCAGGCCCCTGTGGCAGCACTATTTGCAGTGAAGGGAAATGGGATTCTGTGTGACGTTTTGCTGGGCAAAGTAGAACAAAAGGCATGAAGAAATGCTTTCTGCCCACCCAGAAGAGCAGTAAGGAGCCTCCCAGAATCGGAACCTGCCAGTGAGGAGGGCAAGGGGACAGGAGTCTTGGGTTTGGCATGAAAAGGTGAAAGGTGTATGTGTGTTTCTCACGCTCCTTTAGCAGTTGTCTGACTTTGCTCTTGGACATTAAAGCCCGCTGTGAATTTCCCACCTTTGATGTAGAGTTTTTAAAACTTCCAAAGCTCTCGTGGGCCAATGCACACAGCTCTGCTAACAGCTAGTCTCAAGCAACTGCAAAGTAAAGGTTTGGGATTTCCAGGGTGGGGGGGTCCCTTTAGATCCGAAATAAAGGAAGGCATTCTCCTGAGACGACTTCATTCTTGCACCCAGCAGGAATTTGGGGAGGCCTTAATGCAGGCTCCAGAACCACACGAACTCAGGAGAGGTGTCCCCTCTCAGTGTGGATATCTAATGACAGACACAGACTTCCTCAGGGAGGTCAGGGACAGTGGCCAGCAGTGCCAGGCAGGCGTGGTGACCTAGCAGAGGAGCCATAATGGGCAGCGGAGAGGCTGAAGAGGGCCGGGCACACTGCGATTCCAGCCCTGGCCCCGCCACTCACTGTGGGGATCTGGTCAGTGTCCTTGTTCCCTCCCAGGCCTCAGGCTCCTCCCTGATGAAATGGGAATCGTGACCCCACATCCAGGATGATGGGCCTCGCTCCACGCAGGGTGTTTCTTCCTCGTGCTCCATGAGGACTGAAAACGCTTTCGGTGCAGTGCCCCATGCCTTACTCTCTGGATTAGGGCGCAGTTACCCTAAACGCAGTGACTAACTACAAACTGAAATGGGTCCAGCCCAGGAATCTGCCCTCTGTTGGGAGTGACAGCGTCCTCCTTGGCCAGCAAGGGGTGTAGGAATTCCTACCGCACTGGTTTCCTCCTGCTGCTGTGATGCATTACCACAAACTGTCACTTTAAACAACACAAATGTGTCAACTTAGGGGTCTGGGAGCCACAAGTCCAAATGAGTCTCACTGGCTGAAATCAAGTGTGGTGGGGCCCATTCCTCCCTCAGCTCCCAGGAAGAGTACACTGCCTTCCTTGTCCGGCTCCGAGAGGCCACCAGCACTCCCCGCTTGGCCACGGTTCCCTTCCTCTGACTTCAAAGCCAGCACCGTGGCTAAGTCTTTCTCAGGCCAACGTTGCTCCTGTCCTCTCCCACCTGCCTGCGTCACCTCATAAGGACTTTTATGATTCCACTGAAGCCACCAGCACATCTGGGATAGCAGCCCTCACTCACATGGGCAGTTAGCAACCTTGATTTCATGTCCTTTGCCTTACGACCTAACATAGTCAGGTTCCAGGCACAGGAGCGTAAACATTTGGGGGAGACCATTCGTCTTCCTCTTACACCTTTTGTTCCAGACCTAGGGACCAGATGAGCAGAGAGGCACCAGCCACTTCTCATCTGTGGGGGCTCAGCAGCTCCTCGGGGTCGGGAAGGTGTGGGCCTACAGACTGGGGGGCAGGAGGCCACCAACCTCCACGCTCACTGCCAAAAACCTGGGGTAAGCACTCTTTTCTAGGCATTGACTGCCTCATCTGTAAAATGGAAATAATCCCTGATGCCTGCTAGCGGCTGGCTGCCGCTGCTGGGTATGTGAGGGCTCCCACCGAGTGCCTCCTGCAGACCAGGCAAGGTGCCCTCCTGAGACCCCCAAGCGTCCTGCATGCCCAGTGGAGCCCACAGCCTCATCTGAACATTAGTTTCCTCTCAAAATGCTGATTTGCCTATAATCGCAGCTCCCCTCTCTAGAGCATTTCTGAAACAGAGACGCTTAGTCCTTAGATAAAACATGCTTTCCCATCTATCTCACTTGAACTTTCTCTGATTTGCATTTATTTTTTTAAAAATTTGAGTGTTATTAAAGAGATTTTATTGATTCAAAATGTCCTCACCTTAATCCTTTGGGTTGCTGTATTTCTTTTCAAGATGGCCATGCATTTATAGATGATTTTATATGCTTTTGGGCAGATGTAATTTTACGCTCCTCTCTTTCCATGTAAATGTTCAGGCACCTTCACGGAGCAAGACAGTTCTCAGAATTATGCTTGTTAACAGACACACAATTTTCCATCCGTATCCACTGTGATACGTACAATTTTCGACCTCTTCTGATGGGTTTCCTGTTTTACTTGGTTGCTTGTTTGTTGTTTGGTTCTTTAATGGAGCTACTTATGTTTTCAGTACAAATAAGACTGCAGTAAATATCTTTCACACGCTCTTTATTTTTAATTCTTTTTTGAATTTTTCATTTGTCCATGTCTGCTGTACTAGTGATTATACTCAGCATGGGAAGTCGGTACGTGTGCATGATGCGTCCCCCGCTTTCGCTTTCTCTTCTCGTCCCCTCTCGCTCCTCCTTTTTGAATTCTTCGGTGGGTGATCTCACAAGCATAGGGCCCTACCTGACTCTCACAGCAGCTCAGTGAAGCCAGCAGAACCGAAATGATCCCATGGACAGAGAAACGGGGTCACAGAGAGTTCAAGCCGCCTTCTCCAAAGGCACAGAATGGCTGAGGACAGCGCGATTTGAAAGCCCCAGATCTTCTGGTTGCTTGACAGTGCCTTTGCCACAGACCACCACCCCGAGGCCTCCAGATGGTCAGTGAAGGGAGCCATCACCCCGTTCAGTGGGAGCAGGTACTGGCTCCGGAGAGCAGGGCCATCTGGGGTCACAGCAGCCATCCAGGCGCAGGGCCTCGAACGCGGGCTCTCAGGCAGCACCCAAGCCCCACACCGCATCGCCTGTCAGGGCCAGTGGCCTGGCTTCTCCTTTGTCCCAGTGTCTGTACCATCAGCTTCCCTTTCGTTCTCACAAGTGCCCCCGTGGACAGCGAGCCCCATGACCTCTTTCCCAACAGTCTGGCCGCTACCCTCCCTGCCTCCGCCCTGACCCGGTGTCACAGTGTTGGACTGTGAGCACAGTACTATTGTCTTCCCTTGGCTTCTATTTCCTTCCCTGTGAAAAGTACGGAGTTTTGCCCGAGGCTGGTAAATCGCTCTTTTCAAGGAAGCCACAGGGTCTCCGCCACTCCATGCCTGTCCTTCTTGGGCCACGTCGAGAGGCATCCATGCCACAGCAGCACTGGGACTCAGCTTTGCTCCCAGCACAGTGCAGGCTGCAGCCTGGCTTTCCGCCTGGCTCAGACAGCACCCAAAGGCCTCACCAGCTGGGGTCCCGGGGCGGCTCAGAACAGAAAGGTGCCCGTAGGTCACAGCATAGAGCACTTGAGTTTACAAGAAAAAACATCTTGGTGGAAGAAAGTTGGCCATCAGACGTTGAAAGTTTAAGTGCGAGCGATCTGTGTGCAACGCCTGGATGAACACAGGGAGCCCACGGTGTCCCCCGGAGACCCTGTGAGCTAGGCTGGTGGTGGAGGTGCTGACGGGCAGGGCACACCCACCAGACTGTTTTTTGTATTATACAGGTAAAATTTTCTTTTCTAAGCTTTTTGTTGGGTGACACTTTTACTCATCAATTTAATACTGGAATTTAAACGGAAGACATATTTAAACACCTGCGTAGAGACAGAGATAACCAGATGTTCGTGGGTTTCACTTTTAACACCCAAACCTCAGCATTCAGCCCCTTGTCCAGGACAGAACGCCACACAGCTGTTAAGTTGGATTCGCACTGGCAAAAGAGCTTCTTACCGCACATTATACAGAAATAAAACAACCTTTGCAACGTTGAACCTGTGTATTTTGATACCATTTTTCTCTCCTTCCTGTACCTTTAGAAATATAACAATATTATCTTTAACAATCTCAGTGGTGTTTCTGGGGTTTCTTTTACTGAAACTTCCTTGAAGTTTTGGGCTTCTGTGATGAGCAGAAATAGGAGGACGTCATCTTGCAAAGCACGGAGGTATGGCCAGCACAGGCGCGCTCTCTCTCTCTCTCTCTCTCTCTCTCTCTCTCTCTCTCTCTCTTTCTCTCTTCCCCCTGAGAATTCCTCCTGTCCCTGGTGCTCAGAGAGGTGAGAAGTCTCCTGCTTTTCCTCGGGGACATTTCCCTGACAAGAACTTTCAGGAGGAGACAGAAACAGAGAGGAGAGAAACCCTGGCCGGCAGGCTGCTGCCTGCCCTGCGGCTCTCCACAGAGCCAGTGGTGGAGCAGCAGAAATGACAGCCATCTGAGCAGTCTACAAAGGGCAGGTTTTCTCGCGGCTCTGCAAATCTCCCACCCTCCACTCCCACTTCTCTGTCACCCGGAACAATCACCGAGGTCTATGAACCTGCTCTGAGCCAGGCAGATAGCAGGGGCAGCTAGTGAAAAGGGCTCATCGAGGCTGGAAGCCAGCGTGGATGGGGAGGAGGAACGTACCCAAGCATCTCCTGTGAACCTCCTCCCATTACCATGATACCTGCCCTAGGCCCCGTGAGGATGAGGGTTAGCCAGCACCCCTCCAGCAGTGAGGGGCAGAGCCCTCGTGCAAACCCTGATGTGCCTGTGTCCAAAGCCCCCGTCTCAGTCAGGAGACCATGTGTGGGTGTCCTGTTCACAGAGCCCCACGCAGCCAGCGAGACGGGACGCTCCGCCTGCTAAGTGGCTGCCCGCTGGCTCAAGAGGGGTGTCCCTCACCCTGGTGCTCCCTGCGCAGGGAGACACCGAGGGCCACGGGCGCGTCACCCCAAGTTCCCGTCCAGGATTGTGAGCCGGGGAACTTGGTACAAGGTAGTAAGTTTCCTTAAAATAAACGTAAGCGGACAAGGTCAGAGGACGGGTGGTGATGAACTTTTGTGCGCTTTGTGCGCAGGCACTGTAGCAGCAGCGACAATTCAAATCTATCAGGCCAGGCTAAAGGGTTAAACAAGGTGGATCTATTACCCTGCCCAATTCCGAGACACAAGAACTGTCTTACTTCCATCTTACAAATGAGAAAACTGACATTTATAAGGAATATATAATTTACCGAATATGACAGAGCTGGGGAAAGGAAGAAGAACAAAACTTCTGCAAGACTCTGGTTCGGAAACCCACCCCTCCTCACCCCTGTGTCCGTGAGCTCTCAGTTACTGGAATAAACGCCCACAGTGGTCAGCTTATAAAGAAAAAAGGCCCATTTCGGGTCACTCTGCTGCTGTGAGTCCTCGGAGAGCCTGTGGCTGAGCAAAGCCATTCAGCTCAGAGCCAGGAAGCAGAGGGGAAAACAAGGACAAGACTGGGCCGCACAGCACCCCTGACCCAAAACTCTCACTTGGGCCTAACTCTTAAATTGCCACATCTCCCAACAGAACCATTCTGACCATCAGGCCTTTCATACCTAGTGGGGGACCCCAAAATCCAAAGTACAGCAACCATTGCCCCTGACAATCGCCACACGAGTGGCACTAGATTTGGACCTTTCTGCGTGCCTCGGTACGACTGTTGGACCCGGTGGGCACTGGCATCAGCTTCCTCCTTCCTACTCCCATGGCTTTAGCACAGCCCACCTGAAGGCCATGGGTCACGGCAGAGGGAATGCCCAGGGGCTGTGGCGAGAGCCCAGAGGCAGTGTCTCCAGGGACCCAAGGCAGGGACCCAAGGCAGGAGGGCCAGCGTGGAGGCGAGGCCCTGTCAGCCTGCACAGTGAGATACCAGAGACCGGGGCTCAAAGAACAGAAGTTTCTGGTCTTGCGGTTCACGAGACTGGGAGCCTGAGGCTGATGCGTCGACAGGGCTGGCTCTCCGGAGGCCACCACCATCGGCTGGATATGGCCTTCCTCTTCTGGTGTCTCACGTGCCCCCCCCCGTCTGTGTCCCCACACCTGCTCTTACACGGACTCTGAGAGTGGAATGGAGGCGTAGGCTCTTCTGCAGCAGTGGGACTGCAGCTTTAGTAAAGCATCAGCGCCACCATCTCTGTCATACCTGCACTGCTCCTGACTTTTCCTGTGGGTGAGACTGCCTAAAACTGCTGCTGGGGGCAGCGGTGCAGAGCGAGACCAGCACCAGTGATGCCGCTGAGTCTGTGAGACACGGATCTGGCTTCCAAGGGCTTGCATGGTGGGGAGGGGACAGAGGATGGGAGGTAGTGACATTCCACAGAGAAGGTGATAAATGCCACAGCAAAAGAGACCCAGGCATGGGGGCAGGGAGGCGCTGACCACATGGTGCAGGAGGAGGAGGCGAGGCCTCGGAGTTGGGTGTCACGTGACTGCCTAGGGGTGGGGTGTCACGTGACTGCCTGGGGAGGAACATTTTCAGGCAACAGAAATGGCTAAAGTAAAGGGGCTCAGCAGACCCAGGCCATTGTCTGGAGACCTCAGTTTCCCCGTGTCATCTCAGCCACCTCTCCTGAGTTCTGTGCGGTGTGGACACCCCTGGGGACCCTGCAGCCCACTGTGCCTGCCCAGGCCCCCAGCAGCTCTTTGACTGTAGAGCTCCAGGCAACCCCACACCTGGAGTGGAGGGGCAGCCGCAGGGACAGACACCACCGATTTACAGATCCAGACAGTCTGTGGGCTGCACTGCAAACCGGGCTCATCGGAGCAGGAATAGCCAGTGGCTGAAACACGAACCCCAGGAGAGCCCCGAGGCTCACTTGCTGATGGCTACCGAGTGCTCTCACTGGGTGGCCAGGAACAGGCAAGCCAGCAGCCGCCCACCGCCATAACTCCCGGGCCGCCCCTTTTCCTCTTGCCCCAGGGTCACAGGGTGCTTCTAGTGCTTCGAGACCCAAAGTTCTGAGCAAGGGCAGCAAAGCCATCCACAGGCCCCAGCAGAAGCTCCAGTGCCGCCTCTTCCCGACTGCCCCCCTCTGTAGGACCCCTGCACCCCAGCACACCTGCACCCCTGGCTCTTCCATCAGCCTGGGAGGTCTTCCCCAGGTTCCCCTGCAGACACTGCCCACACCACACAGAGGCCTCCTGAAAGTGTCAGCCCAGCTGCGTCCTCATCCCAGGGCAGGTTCCAGCTCTGCCACGCCCTGCCTCACGGCAAGAGCAGGTTGTCGCCCACCTGAAGCTCTGGTGTCTTCCCTGTCAGATGGGACAGTGATTAGTGATCAATAGCCACCCCCACCCCCGCTTCTTGGCTGTGTGAAGCCTAGGGGCCTGGCACACATGGAGAGCTTGTCATAGTGCCTGGCAGGCGTGGTGACCCTGTGCCTATGTCTTAAATGCGTTATTACTTTAAAAACAAGTGCTGCCCCGCCCTGAGCAGCCAGGCTGGAGGAGCCTCCCTCTGGGGGAAGAGGTGGGTGGCTCAGGCCCCAGTGGCCTTTGGACACAAGTCACTTACTTGGGCAGTGCTCTCAAAAAGACAAAGAAGGGAGCCAGAGAAGGCAGGCAGGGAGGCCAGAGAGGCTGGGGGGGTGGGGGGTCTTAACCAGATGGTTGTCCACGTAGGGGATGGAATAAAGCTCAGTCCCCCGAAAACTCCTCAAACAATGACACGCCGAGGACCCACACCTGCCCACCACAGCACACGGCACAGAATGACCCCCCCGAAAGGAACTACTGTACGAACTTATGTTGAAACCTAAAAAACTTGAAGGTCACACACTCCTTGATTTAGCAACTCGACTTTAAAGAATTGGTAAATAAATAGCCATGGAAATACACAAAAATACGGCTGAAAGAATTATTTTCAGGAATGTTTAAACAATTATAAAATAGTGAAAAGTCAGACACAAGATAAATGTCCAACAGCAGAGAAGTGTGGTTTGTCTCCACAAGGAAATACCCAGCGACACCAAAAATGATTTTGCACAATACCGATATCACAGCACAATGATTGTGGTGTCATTTTATAAGCAGATACACACACACCTAAACAGGTATGTGTATCAGGCATTTCAAGTATTTTAATAAGAGTTTAATGTAACAGACACACACACACACACAAAAAAAGCTTGGAAAAGCGATAACAAGTGAGTAGTTGTGTGGTATTTTGATTGTTTATTTTTCTTGTCTGTACCTTCAAAACGTCCTACCGCAGCTTTGAGGTACAGGGTTGCTCTGACGGCTCCAGGCTGCCAGCTCAGAGAGGTGGCAAGAAGAAGGGGGGCACCCAGCTTGCTGCCTGTCCAAGGGGCCCTTACTTCTTCCTAATAGACCGTGCTAAGGACAGGCACCACCAGGAGGCTGGCCTGTCTCCAGTCCCCAAGCTGCCATCTGGGATGTGTGCTTTTCCAAAAACACGTGGGCTCTTCCAGTGCGAGCAGACAGCCCACAACCAGGAATAGACATTAAACATTTTCCTCGGTAAGTTTCCCAATCACAAAATGCTAACGTTTGAAATAGGGATACCCGCTGGCCAGTGCCGCAGGTTAAAACGAGCTGATGCCATGACGTTACCAGTAGAATCTTAATAGGGAAGCATGCAGTGTTTATACTGCACTTCCCGACCTCTGGTGTTGAGTCCTTTCCAGGGTCGCCTCTGTGTCCCCTCACTGTCCACAGGGGAGGATGCACAGGGTACAGATGAGGAAGAGAAGCTTTCCGGTCACTTGAAAAGCGTTTCCCGATTCTGGGGGAGGAAGCAGCTCTCCTGCCCTTGTCTGCTTTTTCTCTCGTAATAGGATCGGAAAACTTTCACCCCTTTCACCACCTCTACTGTCCCTTCTCTCCCTGATGGCTTCTCCCCAGAGAGCCAGACTCTGTCCAGAACTGCCCAGAGTCTGGACGATCACTGGACCACGGGTCGCTGGCCGTGGAGCTGCCGGGTCCCTCGGCATCCTGCACCCAGGACATGGCCTTCTTCCCCGGCCTCAACCACAGGGCTGTCTCCCGCCTGCACCTGACCGCACCTCACTGCTGGGCAGGTCGTGCAGCCTGGTGGTCCTTGCTCGCAGCTGGCGGGACGAGGACACAGCCAGCCATTCCAGACGGGGGAACAGGATGGGGAAGGCATTCCCCAACCACAGCCTCACTCTCCCATCAGCTTTTACCATCTAGGGTGGCACAGCCTCGCCAATCATCACTGAGCTCGGACTTCTTAGTCATTGCTACTGCTCCTTAGACGTGGCTCAGCCAGGAGCCTGTGGGGCGGCAGAGACGATCTGGGGATTCGCCTCACTCTGAGCTCTTCCTGTGTGCTGAATTCCCAAGGAAGACGCCAGCCCAGCCCTCGAGATGCTCAAGGCCTGGGGGAGCAGCAGACGTGCAAACTGACCTGTGTTAATAGGTCTAACACGGGCAATAAACACCGTCACACAAGAATGCACCAAGTACCAGAGGAGCGCCAGAGAGGGAGACGTACTCAGCTGTGACTGTGGACTGGAAAGAGACCATCAGGGTCCACAGGGCAGCGAGCCTTACATTTGACAAGTGGACAAGTCAAGCAAAGCAGGGAGGTTCCAAGCAGAAGGGACAGCGCATGAGGGGGAAAAAGGCATCGCCTGGGGCTCTTCCAGGCAGCAGCAGTGCGGGGACCACTGGGCCACCGTGTTTCCTTACTGCTCAGCGTGCACGTGCTCTGGAGTCAGTCCTGTGTCCATTAGCACCGCACCTGGGGAGGAGGCAACAGCGAGGCAAGGCTGACGGCAAAGCCTTCGTTAGGAGGCCGTCTGTCCACGGGGGCGCACTGCAGCCCCGAGGCAGGCAGCAGCTCAACCGTGCACCTCAAGGGAACATCCAGAGTGGTCACCATGGAGGCTGATCCACTGCGCCCGACGCAGGGTCCTTGGTCCTGGCTCAAAGACAGTGTGGCCTGACCAGGTGCCGACTGAGCTGCTCAGGGCAGAGAGAGCTGGACACTTTGAAAAGAAAGTTCTCCTTCCCAGTTTCCACTAAAGCTTCACTCTTCGCTGGACTCTCATTTCACTTGAGTAAAGCTTGGTAGCCAGAAAATCAGTCACTTTTTTAAAATGTGCTTTTTAAAAACAAGGGCTTCCGGGAGAAGGTGGGGAGTTGGTCAGGCCGGCAGGAATGAGTGGCACTGGGGAGCACACAATCCCAGGAGAGGACCTGAGGACTCCTTCCCGCTCCTGCAGTGCCCTCTGGGCTTAGCACCCTCTCTTGGCATTCTTCAGTTTCTAGTCACAGAAATCAGGAGGCTGACACTAATCTCAGAGAGAAGAAGAATGCTGAAGTTAGAATATGACTTGTCCTCAACAAGATCCACCTGAGACTTAGACCTCATCGTGAGACCAACACATGGTATCTGCAGTGTAAGACTCTGTGGGTCCACTCATGTGACTAAAGGATTGATGGGCACATGGGTTAGTGGGTTATCTCCAGACAGGGGCTGCTAGCAAAGCCAGGTCAAAGCCAGGCATGGTAGTGCACACCTAGGATCTCCACGAGTTCAAGGCCAGCCTAGGCTATAGGTCCAGGACAGCCATGTTCCAAACACGAGCAAATAAAACCAACCTCAGGACTCTACCTGCAAGAAGGCACTCAGCACAGGCAGCCATTTGACATTGAACTGAAATCATGAGCAGAAGTACCAGACTGTAGAAAATGGAGTAAGACAGGGAAAACTCATGAGAGAAAAGGAGCATGCCGTGGGCCATTTCCCCAGGTTCGGTCATTTGCAAAGCTGAGTGGCTCTCTCTCCCTGAACCTCAGTCCTCAGAAACAGATCCGATTGGCCCAACCTGACTCAATATTTAGCCCCAGCCAATCAACTCTCTCTGAGAGTCTGAGCCTCATGGAGTAAACATGGCTGCTGTGGGCAAGCACTGGAACAGAAGTCAGTACAAACTGGACACCGCCCCAAGGGCATAGTTCTTACAGGAGGGGGACTGTATCCTCAGAGCTCCTCTGTCCTACACAAAAGCATTCAGCTGGAATCTATGACCAATTAGAAATCTTAATTCACTGTGCATTACGGGCTGCTGCATTTAGTAAGAAAAAAATATGAGATAACTAATACGTTTGACTATTTAATAAAAAGTTTAGTGAAAGTATATTCTATGCCATATGTAGGACATACACTAAAAAGCTCTTCACAATTTCAGTGAAAAGTGGATTCAACTGGGCATTCTGCATTTTAACTGCCAGCCCTAGTAAAAGGTGGTATTTTTGCATGACACTGAATTCCTGACATCCAAAATAATGATCACATCTCTGGGAATGTCTATGCCCAAGACAGATGTAGGGGTTTTCAGTATGCCAAATTGAGGACACCCTGACTGAAGCTGGCATCCTGAGAACGAAGTGGTTCTGCATAATTATCAGTGAATTAAATTGCTTTGTTGCAGAGAGTCAGCTTATTAACTATGCATTTCAATTTTGGAGTGGTTGGCTGAAGAGTTTGAATACCAACAGATGGGAAGTCCCTCGCTGCAGCCACGACCTTTACCTGTCATGTTGATTCCTGGGTCCACATTCGAGAAGACATCATTGTGTCTCCAAGTCCCACTCTCCAGAAGCTTTGGCAGAGCACTGGCCTTCCGTGGGCGGGTGGGCAAGTCAGGTAGACAGCCACTACGGCACTCCTGTCGGCAGTGTGGCTCTAGGTTCGTCTGGTTTCCTCATGTGACTTGGCTCTTCCCTCGCCTTGAAAAAGATATCATCCTCCAGCTTGAGTCCTAGCCCTACTGTTACCTATTACGAGTTTCATAGAGGAGTTGAGGAAACCTCTCTGCTCCTGTTTCTGTCAGTTAATCGGGCATACTTCCCACTGTTGTGGTTAGTATCTAGATGTCTGCCCCAAAGTCTCACAGGTAGTGAGTTCTGAAGGTACCTGGATTAGGGTGTGTGAGTGTGGATTTGTGATGCTGGGGTTCAGGGCGTGGATAATGGAAGTCCTACCCCAGGTGTGAGTGGTACCAATCAATAGGGTTACAGCCTGCACAGAATGTAAAGGGAGAAAAGGAAGGCAGGTTCACTGCTGCTCCTATTGCTGCCACTGCTGCTCTTTGCTGCATTCTGCCTGCCACACCATGGACTGTCCCTTCTCTGCCAGGCCCCTCTGCTATGCTGTCCTACCTTGGAACAGCTGATTACAAACTGTGAGCAGAAGTAAGCCTTTCCTCCTCCACCCTGGGCATGTCAGGTATCGTGACTCGGCAATGAGGAAGTAACTGAGACACCCACCTTACAGAGTCACTGGAGGAGGGTGACCTCCTGCCCCGTTAGTGTAAGATTCTGTGGACTGCAGTCTCCCAAACTCGGCCTGGCCTCTCTTCTCCCTATTACCCCTAGTGTCTTCCCTCCACCAGGAAATGTGTGTCTTGCTGATTGCCAGCCTGAGGGATTTATTGTCCCGTCTCCACCTGTGTGCCAGACAACCTGCTGTCATCAAAGCACGGGACAGAACCATGCTGGCCAGCCCCATCGGGATCTCCCTGTGCTGTCATCTTGCACTCTTAGCCACTGAACCCACAGCTCAGAGGTTCCCGACCAACGCAGAACGCAGGGTCTCTCTTCAGTGACACCCCGGGCAGGGAAGAGGCTCCCCAGGGGTGGGAGCTGAGCTTTAGGTTTCATCCAGCCCCTAAGGAAAAAGGGGCTTTAGGAGGAACTGAGGAGACATGCAGCCCGCAGGCACTGCTGGAGGCCATGGGTGGCAGTGGGTGACAGAGCTGGCAGGCCCTGAGGCACAGCAGGAGCCAGTCTCAGTGCTCTTGCTTGTGAGTGGAGCTGTGGGGCGTGTTCCAATCGGCAAGGGCAGCGCTGTTTGTCATCTCCACGGCTCAGCCCTGGTGTGTGCCCACGGGTGCCCAGCAGAGCAGCAGAAATGCTGCACAGGGCAGAAGGCACAGTGCTGGCCAGGGGAGGCTCCGTGGCCTGGACTGTGGCATGGCGGGTAGGCTGCCCTGGATGGCCAGGAGGCAGTGCAGACACACACAGAAGTGAGCATGCAAGTGTCACTGGAGCCAAGTGTGCAAAACATACAAGTTACCTCCAATACCTCTGTCAGCCACTAGGACTTTCCATTATATTCATTTCATGCTTCTCATCTCACTAAATAGCCTCGTGTGCCCCTACCTCGGGAGCTCCCAGGCTAATCCACGCCCCGTGAATGAGCAGTGCCAGCCCCCTTCATCCTCCCGTCACAGTCCGGAGCTCCAGATCTGTGTGTGACCATTTGTTCAACACCTCCCTGTTCGTCAAACTGCAGTCCCCGGGACAGCAAGGGCCAGGCTGGCACTCGCCTGCCTCGCACACTGGGCTGGCCCTCTGGAATCTCTTCTGCCAGGCTCTGCCAAGGGCACCCTGAGAACAGTGCTGTGGCATCTGTGGTGCACACAATGAACACGCCGTCGTGTGTCCATTTATTTACCTCTGTGTCTACAGGAACTGGTTCAGGGGACTAGAGGAGCTCTAAGACAAGCTGGAGAGCCAGGGCAGCCAGCGATGTAAATTCCATCTGAGGGCAGGAGACCAGTGTCACAGCTCAGCAGCCAGGTGGGAGGACTCAGCCTCTGTGCATCGTTCAGCTGACCTGCAAGGCTCGCCCACATCAGAAAGAACTGCCATCTACCGATCTGGACGTTAGAGCACTCTCAGACACACCTGCAGTAGCTGTCAGCCAAGCACCTCAGCACTCTGGGACCCAGCAGTGATACACAACATTTGCCCTTTCTTAGACACACTTAGGTCTTCTAGTGTGGACGCCTCCTGTGGTAGGTAAAGCAGTGACCCCCAAACGTCCTCATCCCTGTCTCTGGCATACGTGACCCAACTGCATTGCCTCACTTGGTGAAGGGAGTCCGAAGATTCGGTGGAGGACTTAGTTGGGGAGCTGACCCCACGTAATCACAGATTCTTCAAAGCACCAGCGCTTCCTGGCTGGGGCTGAGACCCGGCCTGGGGGGAATGGACAGAGATGCAGTGCTGTGGCTTTGGTGTGCAGGCAGCCTGGAAGCTGGGGAAGGCACAGTAGCTATGACGACAGTCACGAGAGCGTTCCCTCACTGAGCAGCCAGTACGCAGCCCAGCCAACCCCTTGCTCTCACCCTGGTATTAGACTCCTACAGAGCAGAAATGTGCATTTTAAGCCACGAGGTTTAGCAACTGCTACGGCGGCAGCAGCAACAATGTGCACCCTAAGGCCTAAGTTTCAGCCAGTGATCGCTCGGCTCACCCCTAAGCCCTCCATGTGCGCTGCTCATTTCGGTGACAGCTGGATGAGCCCAGTGTCACTGTCGTCTCGACTGGGGCCACAGAGAAGTTCACCCCTACTCCACGGTCCGCAAATGGTGGAGCCGGAATCTACCCCCACAGCAGGTGCAGGGGCCTGGAACCTGACCCTAAAAATCTGGGCACCTTTTGTGCCCTGCAGAGAGCTGCATTCTTCAGCACTTTTACCCCCGGGGACCCAAAGCTCACGTAGTAAGCACGGCTGTTGTTGTTAGGGTGGGAACAGAACCCAGACACAAGGTGGGCAGATGCATCTTCTGAGCCTCCTTTCCAAGCTGCCTACTTCTTACCCCCAGGGACAGGAGTGACACTTGGCTGGCGTCGTCACCCTCACGCAGCTCCTGAAGCAGCTACCTGCAAGGACACCAGGCCCAGGGCACAGGGCCGAGTCAGTGTGGTCCCTGGGTCCACGGATGACTGTTTCTCCCTGTGCTTCTCCTCGCCCTCCCCCTCCACCCTTCTGCTGTCCTCTGCTGTCCTCACTCCTCCACTCAGGCACCCTGTTCAAGACCGTCCGTCCAGTAACAGGACGTTTCCTGAGCAGCCATCACAGCAGGCCCCAGGGCCATAGCGGCGGCCGATGACACTGTCACCAGGGTCATCTCTGCCCAGCCTGAGCCCAGAGCTAAGGGTCTGGATCCTGGTATGCTGACCGGTCCTCAGCAAGGCCCTCAGGGCTACCTTCGTGCTCAGCCGTGGAGGGGACCAGCCCGTCTGATTCTGCTTTGCTCTGGCCAGCACAGTGTCGGCAGAGAACTTGCAAGCGGGCCTTCGCCTCCTGGCCTCCAAGCTGGAAGGCCAAAGGCCAGGGCCTGGCTGCCCGCTGGCCTCCTCCATTTCCCCTGTGCTAGAAACCCCTGCTGTCTCCGCAGGCTTTGGAGTGGAGCTCCACCTCTCTTCCGCGTGGCAGTAGTCTTGAGTAAAGTCCTCCTCCACCTTCAATGAGCCTCACATCAATACACCCTTAACAATTAGTTGCCACCATCTGCAATGTCCTTTTCCGTGGGAAGGCGCAGGCCCCCTCGGGCCAGCCATAGAACTGGGACCACAGGCTGATCTTCGTGTGGCCCAGAGGTCTACACAAGGAGCACGGGGTCCGCTCCCAGGCCAAATCCCCAAGGGCCCTCCTGGCCGCTGGCCTTCATCTCATCTCTGCCTCAGCCCCACCTTCACGGCTGCCACCTCCCCTGCCCCTGCACCGGAGCCTCCGGGCACCTCGCTGCCCTCCTTCTGCCTTCCGTGCCCTGGGAGCCTGCCCTGCCTCCCCGGCCGCCTTCCGGGTCCTTCACCCAGGATAGGGGATTGTCGCTTCCTCTGCGTGCCCCTCGACTTATTAACCAGCCGGTCTCCATGCTGCAGGAGCCGGAGGAGGATGCAGCAGGCCTCGGCCGGACGCACACCAGCACTGGGGGACCTGCTGTTCATGTCATCAGATTTCCAGAGGCCTCTTGTCTGGAGTTAACACTGACGCAGGAAGAGAGGAACCAACGCTTTTTATCAGGTGAAATGAGGTTTATTTTATCTGCCAGGAAGCTGCAAATTTAGATTAACCTCTATGTTAAACATGTCATTGTCACTGATATCACCAAATATTAAGACTCTTTACAGCACGGAGCATCAGAGTTAGAATAAAAACTGAACTGTAAATGAACTCAGATATTTTCTAAGAGCCCAACTTTGTACAAAATCCTTAATTTTAATCTCAATTTTCTCATCTATGAAATGGGGGCAGTAATATTCCACCCCTTTCTTCAAATAGGTTGACTTAGTCACTACATAACTCGTGATAAAGCATATTTTTCTTTAACTGTTAGGTCCTATACAAACATACGGAAGGTTTTTAATATATTTCCTAATTACTTGTGTTTTTCTTTTTCCTTAATTAGTATCAACACTTCTATATGCCTATAAAACAGATCATGATATCCGTTTAGGAATAGTTAAGAAGAAAAGTTTATTTTAGAAAGACTGGGGGCTGTTTCGGAGGGAGAGTATATCTTTCTTTTTCTTTCTTTTTTCAGGAAATAAGATGCAAATGAGTTTATCTTACAAAGGTTTTTCCTACAAGCTGTCATAGAAAATTTCTTGTACCTAAGCAATAGTATTTAAATTATAAATTACAACCAAGGGGAAGAAAAGCGAAAGAGAAGAAAATGAGCAGGGGACAGCAACAGTGTGGGATGGAAGCTGGCATCTGCAGAGCTGAGGGCTCAAAGTAGGAAATTCTCTCCTCCCCGCTCCCCTCCCTCTCCCCTGCTCCCTCTCTCCTCTCTCTTGTCTTCTCTCTCTCTCTGTTCTGGGTGCTCGGGGCTCTTACTTCCTTATGCATTATCTCCCCCTATATAAACAATCTTTGTTTTTCAACAAAAGAAGAAATACGTTTCAAGCACACATACATCTGTGTGGGTTTTAGTTTTGCTTTTTCCTCCTGGCCTTTGGTTGCTTTGCCTGTCTGCAGGGGAAATGTTTAATTTTTTGATTCTGAGTAGCCCTGTGTGCACACCTGTGGTGTGAAGTCCCGGAGAAGTGTCATCGCTGCAGAAGGCTGCTTTACAAGTCTCTCTCAGGGTAGACCAGAGCTGACATGTACTGGTTCCAGATGACATTTTCAGAAGTCTCAGAGCTAGCAAGAGAGTTACCTACTTTCTTTGAAGTATTTTTGAATTGAGAAGAATCTTAGTGATCAAATTCTCCAAGCCTGCACCCCCCCTCATTTTACAGACGTGGAACCAAAGATGACCAGAGAGGGACAGTGACTTGCCTAAAATTACACAGATTTTATTTTTTACAAGCTTTTTCTAAGCATCTAGCATATGTAAGATATTGGAAGAAGTGAAAAGAATTTCTGACTAGGAAACTAAAAAAGATGTCACAAAGAGTGTGGCTTCCACACTGGGTACCCAAAACTGATCACACTGTGCCTGCACTTGTGGGACTCTCCTCTTGGAAAATTACAGCAAGGTACCAGCCAGATAAAAAAGAATAAAGTATGAAGGAAAACTAGAGACATGCAAAAAGGGCCAGAACAAGCAGAAAGCAGTCACCTTCAGGATGACAGGGAACATCTTCTCTAGGAAAAAAAAAATGCACATGCACTTGCTTGTATATAGCATCAATTAAAAATGCAAAAAGCAAATCAAAGGGTAAGCATTTTCTGCTCAGCTAAGAAACTAAAACACCTAAATAGGATTATTCAGCAGACTGTTGGTACACTAGCCTTCTTACATATACAACATACAGGTTAGATCCATGCTTAACTTGAGGTAAGGCAGCAAAGGAGACCAGCTAAAGGAGAAAAACACAAAGGAAAACAATTTTAAACTTGATTGCAAAATGCATAAAGGATAGAAGGAATGCAGCTGTGAAATCTGAAAACGCTAAGCCCCACCCTAGAGGCCAGGTCTGCAGGCAGGATAAGAACCAGAGAAATTGATCAACGTGGATATCGCTGCCCTCTGCAATGTCGAAGGTGGGGTGGGATAAGCTGAGTGTGCAGGAGGCAGAGCGGAGCTTGGGCCCAGGCCTTTCAACGTCAAGAGGTGTGTGAAGTTTCAGCGGAGACCCAGGCAATTACTTGGTCCTGTGGGAGGGCGGTGGGTTAGGGTAGATCCTTGCAGCTGCATTGCAGGTAGCTCAGGGAGTAGAAGCCGCTTTCCCTAGCGCAAGTGGGCGTCAGTGGAGAGTGGCCAGGTGCTAAGGGCACGTGTTGCACAGCAGGACAAAGGAGGCTCCACAGACTGCGAGGGGATTTCTTTTTTTTTTTTTTTTAATAATTTTATTTAAAGAGAAAAAACAAAACAAAACAGAATAAAGGGTAGCAACAATACAGTATTCCAAGGAAAAAAGGAAAAGAACAACAACAAAAAACCTAAAAAATTATTAATGTTGTTATACACTGCTGAGACAACATGGTAACCATTGTAGATCACCTTGTATTGTGCTTCTATGTGACTTTTCTGCCTCATGCTTTTCTAGGAATTGTTTTGTTTTATCTTGCTTTGTTTTGTTTTTCCTGCTAATATAGAAATGATAGATATACGTGTAGAGACTCATGCGTGTGTAGAGCTTATAAACAGTTTACGAGAACCAACAATATAACACATGTTGAAATGAACAACTACTTTTAAGAAAAAGAGACATTACAATACCCAGTGCTGATTCCATAATGTCATGATGTGAAGTCCAGCAAAACTATCACTTTTCATTCAAAGTGATCTTAGCTTGCTTTGCCTTGTTTAAGTTCAACACACATTAAGGTATGGACAGCTGTTTTGA